>CAMOHE010044901.1:79301-94615 GCA_946598075.1 Artocarpus hirsutus
TTTATTAATAGGGATTTAAAAAATATCATATTAATATATTATATCTACTAATGAATTAATGATAATTCAAAAATTTGATGCAAAAATTTGTGATTAAAGTTAGTGTCTCTGATTCTACTTGTTGTAAATAGACACTATTTTTTTCCCTTAAGAAATAAGGTCCCACGAACTTATACTAACTGATCACAAGGAAAAGGCTTCATTGTTAAACATTATTCTTATATAATAGAAAAAAAAAAAAAAAACTTGGGACACCAATGTTGTCTAGACTGCAACCAACAGAAGGTGAATTCAAATTGCAAGACCAAATATTATCGGGCTTTTTATTAGTATCAAGTGTTGAAACACCACTAGTATTTCCCAGCATTCTTCTCTATAATTATACATGATGAGCCACTAAAAGCATCATGCATCCTACATTATAGTACGTTTCAACCAACAATTATTTTGAAGTTTTAGTCAACAAAATTGTATTATAATTTTTGTTTGTATTATATTCCGTTTTGAGAACAAGCCGACTCGGTGAACGCGCTTACTTGTTTAATAAGGTATTTAAAAATATAATTAAAATTAAATTTTTAATTTAAAATATTATAATATAAAAAAATTTTATACTATTTAATAATTAAAATATTGGCTCTAACTTGCTGTGAAACATCCTATAAATTATATAAATTGAGGAGGACTCGCCCCTTGTAACGTGCCTAAAAAGGGAGTTGATCCGTCTCGTCTCAAAATAGCAATAACTCGCGATCCCTTCTCTCAAGAAAAAATAAATCGCGATCTCTGATGGCAATTTGTCGCATGCTTGTTGCAAGACTCGCAAATTGCGCGAAAAATATTATTTGTCTCTGTAGATAGTTGTTCTGTTCAGAGGGTCCCACTTTTTTTTTTTCCCTCCTTAACAAGTAATAAGAGAGAGGGCCCACTTTTGTTTTTGATAGTAAAACAGAGAGGGGGTCCACCTTGTCTTTCAACAAAGTCGCAATGTATTTTTAATAATAAAAAAAGGTCGCAATTCTCTTCTCTTTTCTTCACAGTGGCCGCACCTTTCTTTTTTCTGATCCACAAAAAAATGCACCACAAAAAAGAGAAAAGAGCCCCTCTTCTTGTCGGAATATCTTCTTTAGGTCAATTTTTTATTTTTTGTTGAACAAACATTTGTTTCTCTAGAAAATTCTTATGACAAACACTTGATGCCTATACGATTCTGTTTTCAATATAGGTGGTTTTTTGTTTTCCATTTAACGCATATTCTACAATGCGGGCCGTTAATTTTTTTTCCATTAGTTAATAGGTAACGATTCAAAGGTTGAAATTGAGTTCCAAGGACAATGAACATGCCCTCCGTCACACACGATAATTATGAAGATATGTCTATCATATCATCAACTTTTCACCCTGTATTTTTTCAATGACAAAAACATCCTTTTATTTTAATGTTTTTTTAGATTGCTGCAATACATATATTATCCCTATAACATTTATAAAGATAAGAAATACGTCAAAAATCCACTAAAAAAATCAAAATAGATAATATGAAAAAAAAGGTAGACTTTAGCACATCTCTAAGATAAAGGGTCGCTCATGACGTGTGCAGCCGTGGGCGACCCTTGAAGGTCTTACTATTGTGAAGTGATTATTATCTACCTTAGGTCACAACTCACAACTATAGAAGATCACGACCTCCAAAGAGTAAGATCACCAACGTAGTATCAAGACCCACCACATGTCTCGCAACAAAGAGACCCTCGGCCGTGGATCTCGAGACCGTCTTACCAAAAATTGATTTTTTTCTTGTACTATTTTTATCTATTTTTCTTTTCTTTTCTTTTCATTTCTTTTTTTTTTTTGGTATTTTTAAACGTAGTTAAGTGTAATGGCCATTTAAAACAAAAAAAAAAAAAAAAGAACAAAAAGTTTTGTGAAACTAAACAATGTTTTTGTCTATGGGATAGAAACTTACATTTTCATAAAATTTCTTTTTCTTTCTTTAATTGTTATACTTGAAAGGAAGAATAAGTTAGAGATCAAAGTGAGGTTGAAGATAAAATTTAAAGATAATTTATAATTATATAATATAGTTTTATAATTACTGTGTTTTATAATATAGTTAAAACTTAAATACTAACGCAGGTAAAAATTATACACTAAAGAATACTTTCGATTTATATCTTTTGCTTATAAAAGCTTACACTGCGAATAGTCTATTAACTTTTCATCATATCACCAATGATGATGCTTGAACCTTATTGTCACCCGTCCACGTAGTTTCAAAATACTTCATAGCCCAAAAATAAAAGTTAAAAAATTAGCTTTATTAGACTTTTTTTTAATTAATTATGTAGTTTGTAGCTTTTGCGTCAACATTAACACTAAAATAACTATCAAGTGAACATTTAAAATCAACTGTGTATATCTATATATATATGTATGCACAAATTCATGCCCGCCTCTAAGTTAAGGTCTTGATTTTTAATTTTCGTTCCCAAATTTAAAAAAAAAAAAAAGAGAAAGAAATAAACTATCGTGTGTTTTGTTAATGTTCTTGAACATAAGATATGCAAACATTTAAGTTCCAAGGGCAAGAATAATGGAAAATAATTTATATCTCCAATTTGTTGGTACTCCTTTTACTCTGTTTTATCTTGAATTGACCCACTTATTCTTTGATTTCAATTTGGCAAAGAAATGAAGTCTAATTTCTTAATTCCCCCACCCACCACAAAAAAAAAAAAAAGAACAAGTATTGCTTTAAAGAGAAAAAGAAAAAGCATAAAATGCTCGGGATTAATAGATGGTAGGTCTTATATACGGATCCTATATTACAAGATTCATCTTTTATTAATAATTCAGCACTATTAATATCTTATAACATTGTAAAAAAAAAAAAAAAAAAAAAAAGAGAGAGAGAGAGAGAGCAAGTCTTGCCTAAAGTGCCATGTGGTTGGTCTTGTGTTGTTGTTGGGTCTATTGTTCATTCAGATAAGAACCTTCCTGCTTCTTGTACTGTTATTCCCTGTAATTGTTGTTGGAGTAGGGTCACCAACTTGGTCTGTCCAACAAAATGTTCAAATCTACGGCCTTTGGAGCAAAAAAGAATAAGAAAACAAATACGCGTGGTTATAACTTTTTTTTTCCACCCATGATAGCGTCACAAATTAAAAAGAAGGTGTTTTGAAAATATAGTTAGAACTGAAACTTTTAAACTAAAAACTACAACAAAATGTGGAACCAAAAAAATTAGCTATAAAAGGCAGAATTGGGGCAAATAAAGCGATTAATTTTAAGGGAGGCAAAATTAAATTTCAAAAGTGTAAAACATAATTTTAAAAGAGAAAAAACATTAAGTTTATTAAAATTCATATACAAAATAAAAAAACCAAAAAAAAAAAGTTTAGGGGGGCAGCCACTTACCTTTGTTCGTGAGTAGCTTTGCCCCTGGCTGTAATATGTGAGAGCTTTACACTAAAACTTACTTTTTTTTATCATTGTAATATATGAGAATTTTATACTGTAACAACTAAAAGTTTCAATAATAACTAATTTTGCTAAACACCTTTTTACAAGAAATCACCAAACGGGCACCAAAGCTAGACTATTTAATTACATTCTCATAGCAAAACTGGTATACGTCACCATCATTTTAGAAGTTTAGGATTGCGACTCTTGAAAATACCAAGATCGACGTGCTTCTTTCGGCAAAAACAATAAATTAGGGTGCGCGGGTGTCTAAATCAAGGTGTTATTCTGGCATACAACCTTGTTTTGCAATTTCAGCCATCAAAGTTCGTGCTAATTCACGACACTGATGGTAAAATCATTAAAATTCGCAAATCCAATATCCTTCTATTTACAATTTGAATATTCAAACTTGCAAGTTTTTGCGCTCAAATTTAATTGTCATATTTTCATCTTCAAGAAATTTTTCTTCCGACATCATAAAAAATTAACAATAGAATATGAATCTCTTTTACATACATGCTTATTGGCTTTCTAATGACTTAGATTCAGCCTTCCTGCAGTATGTTTCCAGGAAAAATGCTACCACAAAAGTCCCCTTTCTTTTTGCACTGAATAGTTCTTATATTTATTTTTGATAATTTTGGCTCATTGACATAATACTCAAAATAGATGGCATATCTTTCTTGAAAATAGTAAGAGTGATCTATGAAAAATGTAAAGAACTATTAAATGAATAAAATATAATGCTAAATATACTTTTAAATTTTCTTCGAAAATGAATAGTTGCACATTTGGGTTGGATAAATATTATCATGATTATTGCTAGTTTCATATTGCCTGTTTGTAGTATAACTTCAACCACAATATTTAAACATTTTTGCCACACTAGTACCTTCTCTAATAAAAATTTGTATTTTCATTTAAATTTTTTGTTGAAACCTATAAAAAAATGTGACATATATTCATAACATGAGTCACATGCCTAAGGTACATCTCCTATGTGTAGCTACAATTTAAAAAAAAAAATGACAAATTTATAGATAAAAAGGGGTGTACAATTAATTATAACCATTTTTGTCAGATTATGTTAGATGTCTTTTTATTTTTAAATGATCAAAATTTTTATTACTTTGTTACAAGATCAACTTTCTTGATTGAATGAAAGTTTGAAGTAAATATTTAACGCCGATGGATAATAATTTTCATTAGATTGCTTGATCAAATGCCCATAGTTGAGAAATAATACTTTCTAAGACTGCGTAAAAAAAAAAAAAGTTAGGATATGTGAGAAAAATTAACGTAAAGGGAATGCAAGATTTCCAAATAAAGAGGACAAAGCAAGAAATAAAGCCTTTGTTTAACATCCAAACGTTGAAGTAAAAGAGATTTTGCATTTTGTTTAAAGCACATAAATAGTGAGTATAAGTTTTTTTAACAAAAATTTTGGATCTATTTGAGAGAGACTGCTTCTGTGGGGAAGTAGAAAAAAAATATTAGGGTAAATAATATCTTAGAGGACTGCGTGAAAAAATGTTAAGTTAGGGACATATTAAAAAAGAATTTTATGGTGAATTAGAGAAAAAAAAATGACACCAAGAAAGCAAAAAGATTAATTGCATCTCTTATATAAGGTTATCTATGAAAAGCAAAAATAGTCTAAAAAGATCCTTTTTAAGGACATATTTAAGAAAATAATATTTTAAAGGGCTGTGTGAAAAGTTTCGAAGGAACATATTGGAGAAAAGCTATTTTTAAAGGTCCATTAAAAAATTATTTTTTGAGAGACATCTAAAAATACAAAATTTCAAAGGACAAGTAAAACAAAATAAAAGCAAGCAATAAGTTGAAGTAAATATATATATATATATATATATATATATATTAAGACATCATTGAGTGAAGCTTTATAATAATATGATTAATTGTGATAGATAAAATAAATTCTTTGGGTTAACCAAAAAAAAAAATAGTGGTTTCTTGTAGGTTTTTTTTAAGGGGTATTTTTTGTTGTAGTGTTTTGCTAGACGTTTTCTTGTACTAGATGTTTCTTCATGTCGCTTGTGTAAAGGATAGAACATAGCCTTGTTTAACAATTATAGTTTTAATTATTTTTTACGGTTCTAACTTTTTCGTATAGCAATTGTTTTTAACGAATTCAAACTAAAAAACGTTTTCAACCATAAAAACAGGTTCCAACAAAGATAGACTAATAATTCTTAAATAAAGGGTCGAGCATGCCATATTTATCATTAATTTGCTCTTTCTTTTTTTGACCTAGAGATATTCTTGCTGACATTTTGCATCAATAATCTCACAAAGATTCATACAAACTCTATTGATTTGACCCACATTAATATAGATTTATTTTTTCAAAAACACACACACACACACACACACAACGTGGCCCCATTGGGGGCATCACTCTTCGTCACTCATCAAGTATATGAAGAACTGATTTTTTTTTTTTTTTATGGAAATGGTTTTGAGTATGAAGGAATTGATTGATAGTTGTTAAATGCAGTTAATGCGTATCATATGAATTGATTCAAGTATGTGATGTCCTCTTGTGTTGTTATTCTTTAGGTATAAACAAAATCTCCCCTGTTTTTTTTTTTTTTTAATTTTTTATGTCATGTTGGATCTTATTTTTTAAGGAATGTTGCATTTATCCAGACCATGCTTTGTGTTTTACAAATTGTGTTAAAATATCGACCATGAATTGATGATTGACCCTTGACAAGTTCAACTATTAAAATTTGCTTTTTACACAAACAACCTGCAAAAAAGATAATTTTATACTTTGACTCGTCGTGGGTTTTGCCGTCACTTCAAATGGTTGGTGGGGACATCAACTTGTGGCTCTGCTACTCACCATTGCAAATAGTGGGATGTAAGACTCACAGATCCACTTCAGTAGTAAGAACACAACTGAGAAGAACAATATTAAAATACACTGGTAGTCTGTTTAATAAAATTGATTCTAATTAATTTTTTAATTAGAAACAATATAAAGTTTTTATATGTTAGAGTAGAAAAAAAAATACTACGGTGTAAACCTTTTATATGTTACAATATTTACAGTTCTAACCAATGATTTTAACCGCAATGTCTAATACTCTATGATATTGATCATACATATGGGGGGACCAATCTAAATTATTTATTGGCCAATATTAGCCTCCTAGCTCTTCTGGTTTTTGGAGCTTTGCTAGTCATAATAAATCTATAAAATGTCAAAGAAGCTTAGCAACCAGTCTCTCTGTTTTAAAAATCTTTATACCAAAGTAACCCAAAAACAAAGTGCCATTAAAATGCAATACCATTCATTAGGTGTCATGCAAATTCCTTCATTAGGGTCAACTTTTTGTCTTGTTTAGGAGAGATGCTATCAACATCAAATATCCTATGATAGATAGCAATTCGAAAACGTTAACTCATATCTCTTCTTAAGGAATATTTTCTTGAAGATCAGTTATGCTATGCAATACATATGCACATATATATATATATATATATATCTATATATATATTTCATATTTGTGTATGTGTGTCATCAATTGTTACATTCTGGTACATGTATCAAGAATGTCGCAACTGCCACATGATGTCGCAAGTTACTTCTATCTTCATATTTCCTTATTTATACGTTTCCTTTATTGTTATTTGGACGTTGTAGAAAGGTCTTATTATTATTATTATTATTATAGAAAAGCTTTCATTTATTTATTGCTGGGACCACAGCGACAAGACAAGTCTTTCAGGAAAGGGGTTCATACACTTCCATAAAGATTGACAGATGAAACTTCTGTTTCCAACTAAAGCTAAAACCCAATCACAAACAACGTTCTGGTAATTTCTGTTATGGGAGATTTCATCCAAGTATCCTCTCCGTTGGATTGCAATGCTGATATTCACCTTGTGTTAGTAAAAGAGCTCTCTTATTTAACTTGATAGGTTAAAATCTTATTGCTTATGAAATATTGAGGTGCAATCTAATTTATAGTTAATTTTTAAAATGGGACCACCTGTTTTATTGGGATGGAAAAAGATTTTCCTTATAAAATAACAAAAGTGTTTTTTGTGTTTGCTCATTTTATATATTTGCAATAATATATGTCTCACATGTCAATCAGAATATTATGTGATATGTCGTGACACCATTGGAGTGACATGAAAAAAGACAAAATAAAAATCTTAGAATAACCTTGCAATTTTTTCTTGATCATGATAAGAGATTTTTTAAATGCCAGTTTTGCCCTCCATGTGATGGGATCGGGGTGTTTGATATGGTGGTAGAAATTATTGATTAGAATTGTTTTTACTAAATGATATAAAAGCTTTATAATATAACAATTTTTTTCTTTTAATTGTAATAGGTGAGAGCTTTATATTATTCATAATTAAGTTAGTGGTGTAAATCATCATACGCCAAACACCCATTTAAGTCTCACATCTCAAATCAAACAAACAAACAACAAGATCAACGACATAGCTGTAACTTTAAGTAGTAGCAGAAGATAATTTTCATTTGTATTATTTCAATTTCCCGTTGTCCGTTGTTGCGCACAGCATATGCGTATACATATGTGTGTGTGTGTTCAGCCAGCATGTACTTTTACTCCTTACCCTCGTCCCTATTCCCAGGATTCCTGGACCATCCCAATTCAAACACACCGCTAAATTCCAAATGCATCCAATCCAGCGTTTCATTTAGACATTTAGGGTCTATTTGATACATAGATTTGAATTAGTTATTTGATTTGAGTTATGTGATTTGAATTAGGATTTGAGTTTATGATTTAAATTATTATCTGAATTGACGCTTGGATGTGTATTTAAGTTTTAATCTGAGTATGAAACAAAATTGAAATTTGTGTTTGAAGAGGTAGTGAAAAAGGATTTTTGATTTATTAACAAATCTAATAAAATCTTAATAATGTTAATAATCTTAAAAAAATATGCATTATGGATCTTAATTTATTCCTCTTCTCACTAGGAACACAATGAAAAAAGAATAATCTCATTTAGATATTAAATAAAGAAGCTATTATTTTTTTCCTCAAATATTGGATAGAGAATTTTGCTTTTACTGTAGTAAAGATAACGACTATCAGAAATTTAGAGGAGGTCGGAACTATGAAAAATTCTTGATACTCAAAAGATTCAGATTTTGAAGAAAACAAACATGTATCCAAAGAATTCTTGATACTCAAATCAAACTTTGAGTCTATTAAGTCTAAAAAGTGCTCGAACCAGATACACTCTTATATTACTGAGCCCGTTTCTTCTGCTGTACTCCTCAATTCTCCAAATGCTTCCTATCCCCGTGGTCATCAAAGATGCTATAATTAACAGGCGGTGATGAAGGGAGAGATTTTTGTTGCTGAAGGTTAGTAACTAAAACAAAAATTTAATCAAAATAAATACATATTAACACACTATAATTATTCCAATGGACTATCATTCCTACTTCGTTTTTTTTTTAAGAAAATCATATCTTCAATGGGGCTATAAAATTGATTTAAATTTTTAGTGGGAGCTATTGTATATTAACATAACTTAATACTCTCATTTATATATACTGGAGTTCTATAAACAAAAAACTTGAGTCATCATCTACTAGCTTTGTGGGTGTTAATAGGCCGTTTAGGACGTAGTTGGAACCATAGTAAAAACAAAAAATACTATAACATATGAAGAGAAAACATTATAAAAAAGTTAGTTGGAGCCGTAATTTTGTATTTTGAACGATGTTTCCAAACACTCTTTAAGTTTGACATGCATAAGGGTATTTGAAAAAGTAGTCCAAACCAATGGTTTAAACTGTAGACGGTATAAAGCTCTCACATACTATAGTAAAAAGCTACAATATAAAACTCTCACATGTTGCAGTTCTCAAACCTAAACTAATATTTTAAACTATTCTTTTAAACACCCTAGCAGAATGAAGGAGTTGAAAAGATGATAGGAGAGCGATGATGACGACAATGAGAGAGATTATATTTTTATTTATTAATAAAAATCATTGTTTTATTCACGGACAATTTTGTTAGCTTACAAGTTTATTTTGACTAAATTTTAAATATCAGGTCTACATTTAAATCTTTGGTAAACATATGTGATACTTTTATTATTTTTTAAAAACAACGCATATAATGTTTTGTAGTTTCCTTGATAGGTTTATGAGTTGTTGATAAGGCAAAAAGAGATCTATAAATAGCAGGAGCCTTTGACTGATTGCTGAAGCCACTAATTTTGTCTGTCAAGTTGTTGAAGGGAAAACATGTACCATGTGGTAGACGCCCAGGGGGAGCCAAAAGAAACAGCTGCACAGGTTCCACAGGCACCTATTGTGATGGATTTTACAACAGCTGGTTTTTCTAACCGTTTACTGCTAAAAATTGAAGATTACACGACGGTTTTAAACCGTCATAGAAAACATTCATGATGGTTAAAAAATCGTCATAAAATCATTTGTCGTGATGCAGAAGAAACTTTTTATGACGATTTTACCGTTGTAGAATACCGCTAAGGGCAAGTATTGAAGGTATCCTATAGAAGGCTACCACAATGGGTTTTAAAAAAAAAACTCGTGAAATGGGTAGATTACACGACAATTCTCAACGAAAACTATCGTATAATCTTGGTATTTTTTCACCTTATACAGCAGTTTTTTATAAAAACTGTTGTGTAAGGTAGAATTTTCACGATGATTTTTATCAAAAACCATGTGAAATATTGGTCATCAACAAAAAAAAACCAAATTTTTTAATTTTTTATGAGGTGTGTGTTATCCATTAATACAAGGCTTTGATTGCAAAATCATATACTTACATTGGATTGTAAAATTTTTACAAAATCATAAATCTTCTCTACTACCTATCTCTAAGCAAACATGCCCAAATAATAATTCACACAAATATATACTAACAATGTTAAAAGTCTTTTCTGTATACTTTCCCCAGATCCATTGCTATCCCGGGCTGTACGCAATCGATCGAATCATATTGGATTATATAGATATCCCTTCAATGCAACATATCTCAGAGACCGACCAAAGCACGAAAGCCATAAAACTAAAACCTAAATAATTCAAAACAAACACATGTAGATTGTAATTCACACAAACACATATACAAACATTAACTAAGTAACAAATGTTAACATAATTAACATAGAACAATAATAATTCTAACCATAAACTAGATATTAAATAACAAAACTAATTAACAAAAATAAAACAAATTAACATAACAAATTAATAGAATTAATTTTAAAACTAAAACTAATATTAATTTTATAAAACTTAAACCAAACCTAAAGAACATGAATATAACAAAAAATTAAAACTAATAAAACTAAGTTACAAAACTAATTAACAAACTAAATAACTAAAAATAATTTATTCATACAAACCTTAAATAATTGCTAGTGAGTTTTGAGTAACAAAAAATATAAATAATTGCTATGATGATCATAGAGGATATTCATCAAATAAATAGTGGGCATCATATATATACACATACACAAATACATAGAAAGTATTTAAAACTAAAAATAAATAATTCACACAAACCATAAATAATTAAAACTAAATATGTATAACTAAAAATTAAAACAAATCAAATGTTACCAAATGACAGTCGGAGGCGGGCAATGGCGAGGTTGTGGAGGCAACGAGCTCGAAAAGAAGACCACTTGGAAAGAAAAACCTTTACAAATGAGGGATGGTGACAGGCCCGTGGGTCATGGAGGCCTTGGGGCTGACGACACGTTGGGTCGAGGCAAATACGGCGATGACGATGGTTGTAGTAAAGAGAGATGGTTTGAGGGTTAAAGAAAAAGGTAGGACTGGATTTAGAGAGAGGTTGGGTTTAGAGAGAGGTCGTAGTAGAGAAAGAGGGTTTAAGGGTTAGAGAGAGAGGTAGGACTAGATTTAGATAGAGAAGTTGCGTTTGAGTGTTAATTCGAATGAGGAAGAAAGAGCAAGCTTTTAAAATTTTACTGATTATGGTGAAAGTGGGCTTTGAAAATTTTATTGATTATTTTTTACAACGGTTTTTAGTAAAAACCATCGTGATATATGCCACTTACCACAAAGTTTTTGCAAAAACTATTGTGGAATCTTTTATTTACTGCTACGACGGTTTTCATGTTTTACACGTATTTTTTGTATGTTTTTCCTCATTTAACACGACGGTTTTTAAGAAACCGTCATTGATTGTGCATTTTGTATTTTACAATTTCTGTTAGTGTTTATTGTACAAATTTATAGCTAAGCTGAAAGGAGGTTAAAGAAACATAGAAAGAAATCGTGTTGTCTCAGCAAGAAGTTTAGCTGTCCCAGCAACAGTCTGAAGTCCACCAGAAGCAGCAAGCTGAAACAGAAGCCCACCTTGAAGAACATACCACAAAGATGGAATCTTTGCTCGCTTCTACCGCATCTACTCCAGCGGATGCTTAAATGTTCTTTGATTTTTGTTGTTCTCGTTCATATTATGTAAATATTTGGATATTTTGTTTACTTCAATGTTTTTGGAAAAAAAAAAAAAAGGAGTATAGTTTTTTTTTTTTTGGATTTTGTTAAATAGACAAAAAGGGGAAATTGTTAGTTCGTGGATATGTAACATTTCAATTATAGGAATTGTTTTGTAATTTTCTCTCTTGTTATAGTTACCACATTCTTTTTTTTTTTTTTTTTGGTCCTAATGACGCACGGACTCACAACGTCCCACCAATGTTCCCTGTCTTATCATTAGACTAATTTAATTATGAATGAGTCGGTCATTAGAGAGCGAAAAAGTTAGCTAGAGAGAGGCAAGAGTGAGAGAGAGAGAGAAAATGACCATTCTATAGTCCACGCCCCAACGCAATTTTCTGGGAGCGTTGTCGGGCTCTTGGCCATGTATTTTTGCATACGAGTGAGGAAGAGATGATGGTAGGGCGATGTTTGCTGTTGTAAAGTATACAGCCAAAACTAAGACAAAATAAGGGAGGACTAATGGCTATTTAGGACGGAATGCTAGGAATGTCGCTTCTCTAACATCCTTAAGGTTTAATTTATGATGATGCGGTGTATCTAAAGGTTTCGAAGGTGCTACATTGAGCGATTGTGTCAGACTTACGTGTGGTGCACCATGCATGTTGCTTTGGCTTGGTGGCACATTGACAGTGATTCTTTGACCTTTATTTGATTCCCGACCTTTCCTATTATTTTAGGCGTTAATATTTATCTCTCTGCTAGAAATTTTATTATTATTGTTTGATTTTTCCCTTTTTTCTAGTTAGTTTAGTTGTGGTTTGTAATGACAATTTTTTTAACGCAACTTGATCATGCATTTTTTCATTTATTTAGTGTTTGATTGTATTTTGTGCCTGTTGGATTTTTTTTCTAGAGTTTTTTTTTTATGTTGATGTTGTGTTTCTTGTAATAAGAGGCTATATGGGAGTGAAAGGCAATGCCATCAAATATACTTGTAACTTTTTCAAGGGAAAAAAAAATTAAAACATTAGACTATTTCTTGGAGTGTTTGGCACTTCCAGTTTCAATCAAAACTTTTGGTTATTATAGTATATAGTTCTCACATGCGCTGTTAAAAAATGTTGAGCCTAATTTAATGCCCTGGCGATTTACCACCGCACAAAAAAGATTACGAGGATTGACCAAAATTTTACAAAGGAAGATAGAAGCAAAGCCAACTCCGCTGCCTGCAAGCAGGAAAGCTATAGTATTTGTGGCTTGGCAGAGAGCTCATCGTCATGACTCTAAGACTTGGATGCTGCGGTGCTGGTTCGAGAATTTCTAAAGGCTTAACAAGCTTTGGTGTTGTAGTGCTAGGAAGCTGAGGACACAGTGCTTTTTTTTTTTGGAAACTTCTTCTTTTGTATAGTCCTATAAATAGGACATGTTAGGGTTTATTTGTATAACTCAAAAATTAAGGAGGCTAAAGAAAAATCTATAAAGAGTGCGGTGTACAATTTTTTATTTTGTAAACTTATCCATCATCATAGTGAATGCTGAAAGTAGATGTATCCTTCACATTAAAAGTAAACCACTACAAATTTCATGCATTCTTTTCTTGCTTATTTTCATTACACATTTATTGCTCTCCGTAAAATTAGAGCATCTAATTTACAACATATGCTACAATAGTTTTTATAATACCTAACTTTTTAAGCTTCTTACTTAGAGTTAAAAACTTATGAACTTAAAACTGGAAGATGTTTAGAAGCTTTAACGGGATTGTAGCCAATTAAGCATGAGGTGACAATCACATAAAGCTAGATGTCAAAATACTGATCTAGGAAGCGCAAGATATCATCACGAGGTTAACGACTAACCTTTGCATGACCAAGGATGAAAATATAAGTATCTATGGAAATATCTACTTTAATTTTGCAGAAAATTCGGGAAAAATATTGATATCGGTGGAAATTTTGACAAAAATTATAGAAATTTTACATTAAATATATCTCTAATACTTTAAGGTAGATAAACATTAAAAAGAAATATAAATAAACATGATTTACATAATAAACTCTATATATAATAGATTTGTCAATACCAAAAGAAAGTCCTATGAGGTTGAAACATGATCGGGATTCTATCTTAATTCAAACAATATTAGTGCCATGACATGTTATTTGAGTAGTGCTAAATATAGTTTTGAATACAGCACATGTTGGTTTCTTGACTTCTTCCCAATGTATTTCTATAAATAAAAAATTATAAATTCTCCCAATTGTTTGACTGAGATGGTACTGATATGCTCGGATGAGGATAATTGAAAATTCCATAACCATCATACTTTTCAAAGTCATGATTGCATGGATGATAAACATAAAGAGCCTCATTAGAAGAGCTGCTGTAATTGTATACCAAATTCATTTATTGTAAACTCATTGATAGATGATTTAAAGTGAAAGAATATGTTAAATTTTGTAATTTTGACACTACCAAAATTTGGTTGAAATTTCCATGATATATACCTAAATTTTGTACATAATACACTACAGATTTTCGATATTAATATTTCCTTTG
This sequence comes from Artocarpus hirsutus, assembly GCA_946598075.1. Taxonomy (NCBI): domain Eukaryota; kingdom Viridiplantae; phylum Streptophyta; class Magnoliopsida; order Rosales; family Moraceae; genus Artocarpus; species Artocarpus hirsutus. Next base: position 93,808 of record CAMOHE010044901.1, read on the forward strand.
ATATTTCTCGCTATTTCTGATATTTCCTGGATATTTTACCGAAATCGATATTATAGTGCAAAGATATTTTAGTACTTTGAAATTTTTAGAATTTCCATTGAAATTTTCAAAAATTTTCATCAAAATTTCTGAAATTTCTTTAAAATTTGCATCCATGAGCATGACACGTAGGCACTAGGTGGCTTACATACATAATAGCTAAGCAGCATACACAAATAGTGACATATGACGCCATGTGGTGGGGATTGAAGAAGGCTTGGTGTCCTATGTGACATATGGCAAACACGGATGTAAATAAGTAGCGAGCATGCAAGGTGACACTTGGCACACATGTACGATGTTGGTGGCTAAGGAAGCCACGTGGATTATGAGCACGACGACACATAACAACACGTGTCAAGCAAGGATTTGATGTGTGTATCATTCTGTTTAATTGATGCCTATAAATAAGAGATCTTTAGGCCATTTTGTAGCATGCCCAAAGGTAAGAAATCTAAGTAAGAAAAAGAGAGAAAGAAGAGAAAAGAAAAGGAAGGAAAGGAAGAGAAGAAAGAAAAAGAACTAGTAATTGTTTTAAGTACTTCTTCCACTGCAAAACTTGAACATTAAAATATTTAAACATGTTTTCAATTTACGTTGTAATGATTATGATTATAATATGTACGTGATTTGACATGTTTTATGAAAAGTGTTTTACATATAGTGTGAACTCTTGTGATTATTATGAACCAATGGAAGTTAATGTTATAAGGGCTGAATCCCATGTAGAAAAGATCTCCAACAGAGAGGGCCAATAAGTATGAAGAAA
>CAMOHE010044902.1:0-32554 GCA_946598075.1 Artocarpus hirsutus
CAACATTCATTTGCAATAAAAACAATAACCATACATATGTGCACAAAAACTGATCAGCAACAATTCACAGTGAGTGGTGGAGAATAGAAAATTCATAAATTTTTATAGAAAAATCAAAATAACGTGAGACTTAGGGGAAAAATCACATAACTCATGCATACATAACATAATAAAAATTCAGAGAAAAATAAAATTCCTAGACAAAGATATGGCAGTTTATTTGAAGAGAAGAAAAATTCAAACATGCTAAAAAAAATAAATTCTTACCTTAGAATGAATTCTTCCTTAATCTCCTTGAATTAACGCCAAAGAAATTTGAATATTTTAATAGTAATAACAGAGGAAAAATTTGAGAGGATGAATAGGAAGAGAAATGTGATAAGAAGAGAGAATGAGAGAGAGAGGAAAATCGAGAGAGAGAGAGAGTTAATGTAAAATGAAAGTAACGTAAAAAAAGAATGAGAGAGGTTTCAGAAATTTTTTGACTAAAACGGGCTCATATGCGTGGAGAGTGGGAAGCAATAAGGGAAGGTCATCAATTTTGTATCGATTACCATAATTTACCTTTGTAAAACGGGAAAAACTTATCCATTAATTCAAATAATTCAAAAGTCAAATGTTTCATTACCAAAATTAAAAAAAATCATTCCATAATTATGTTATTTATTCAGAACAAATCATCCTTATCATAAATTCTACCTTATCACAATTTTATAAAATTTCTACTGACTGCCTGTCAGCTATCATCGGCTTGCCGATCTCAGAAGTCCGGCCTGCCGATGGCACACCATCGGCTTGCCGTTCTGAGGAAATCATTTTGGCCTGTCGAACTGAATTGTCTGGCCTGCCGATCTGTCCTTAAATACAAAAATCATTCATAACATTTAATTATCCATAAAAATATAATTAAACATATAACATAAATGACATGAACATTTGAGCACATCAATTCCATGCGACGGTCACCTGTCATAATACTTAGAATAAAATGGTTAGCACCATTATATCATATATCATAACATATCATGAGTATAACACTTATCATCATCATTAATATAACATTTAACGTCGTCATTAACATAACATTATCCGTTACATAGAATTAGGCGGGCGTTACATAAGGAGAGAACAATAATGGGTCCCACAGACCCACATTTGTGCACACACATAGTACTAACAATGTTAAATTATAACCACAGTGCAAAATGAAGAAAAGAAAGTTATAGTTATACATGCCTTGATTTTATAATTTAAATAACCTACTGGGTTCTCTTATTGCTCGAATGTCCTGTCTGTGGGCTCTTCTATAATCCTAAGCTGATATCCACCTAGAGGGGAAAGATTTTTAAAACAAATAAAATGTGAGCGGAAGGCTCAGTAGGACTATATTTTTAAAACGTTTAATTTTAGAAGAAAGATTCCATTATCCAACTAAATATTTAGAGGATGAACTTAACTAAATAGATAAATAGATATTCAATAAAAATTTAACTCACCAAAACAATTTATTGGTCGACCAGTAAGAATATCATTTTCTTTTTTGGGCAAACCATATGTATGACACTACCTTGTAGCCCAGTTGGGTTTCGGGACCTGCCCCCAAGGTCACACACTACACGACCCGTTCTCTGATATGGCATCATGACTAATATATATATATACACATTTTTCTATAATTTTTAAATCTCTTTTTACCAAATATAGCCATTTACATTCATTATGAGGTTTATTATGAAAACCATTTCAATTCTATTGTTTATAAGAACAGTCAATGAAACCCATTTTCAAACAATCATTGAAAATATTTTAATGAAAATCCTATTTAGGCCAAAATCATTTTAAAACTAGGCTACCAAGGAAAGGGTAGAAGTCCTACCTCGATACTTGTGCCAATGCCCCACACCATAATCCCGATCCGCTATACGTTAGGTCTACGAAACCATGAACAACCTTAATTATATATAAACTAAGTCTATCAGTATCTAATTTAAGATATCCTATGTCATTAAATGATCTTGTGGTGTCCTAATGTGCCATTTGTATTTATAAAATCATACTATGTTGTTAAAATCTAAATCGGGATTCAAAACGGTGAAAACATGTGAAAATTTGTAAAATCTCACATGCCCGGTCGACCTGTCGATTGACCTGGTTCGGCCAACAGAACTGTGTAGTTTGGTCTATCGGAAGTCGAGGTTTGGTCGGCCAAACTTTTACAAGCTTAGCCTGCCGGTCATATGAATCCGGTCTGCAAACTTATGAATCCGACCTGTCGATTTGAAAAAATTCTAGAATTTTTCAAGCATGGGTTTTGGCCTCCTAAGCCCAAATCTTTATTTTAACCTGTTTTTCTCAATTCTCAGGCATGGGTAATGACTATAATTGATGGAAAAACATAATAGAACACTTTTTAATGCATTTATATAAGTTTTAAACAAAAATTTTAAATTAACCCAAAAATAGAGAAAAATGGAGAAAAATGAAAATCTTGATTCAAATCCTTTTTTTTTATTAAACAAGGCTTAGATTCTAGTTATTCTAAGTTCTTCTAACCTATATTGATAATCTTCTAAGTTTAGAAAAGCTTAGATTTCAAAATACCAAGAAATTTAAAAAAATTGAAAAAGTTTTGAAATTTAAAAACTAACTTCAAATTCAAGCTTCGAATCGTGTTTTTGATTGTCTAATCAAGTTCCCGAACCTTCAATCTACTAACCCGAAGCTTGGAATTGATTTTTCTTTCAAGATTTTTGGAGAAAAAATGAGAGACAAAAAGAGGCAGAGGGAAGAGAGAGAGAGAGACGCACGGGGAGAGAGAGAAAGAGTGAGAGTTGAGTGAAAGAGAGAGAGAGAGTGAGAATAAATAGAGGAAAGGAGAGAGTAGTTTGGGAAGGAAAACCATGTCCTGCATATAGTTTTTCAAAATGGGACGTGTTGGTCTTTTGATAAATTATTTTGTTTTCAATATTTAAAATAGCAATTAAAAATAATTAAGAGTAATTAAAAATCACTAAAATAATCAAAAATAATATAAATTTAGAGACTTCACAAAATAATCAAATTAAGTTTAAAATATTCATTATGGCACACTAATCCACTATTTAACATTCTAATAATACTTAATTAATTTCGAGGTGTTACATACCGACCTGTATTCGACATCTACCATGGTAACTAGCCAGTAACCACTATGATACTGATATCCAACTATAATATCAAATGATATTAAGCCATGATACTAGTATTTGACCTGTACTTGTGATGATACAGTTAGTAAAAGTTGTTACTGGTGACGCCATCGTCGCCTAGATACTTCAAAAAAATATAAAAAAATAACAAAAAATCCATCAAATAAAAAATACAACATAAACTGCAAAAAGCCCACAAAAATATTTCACAAAATAACAAAAATAGAAGCACAGATGAAGCATTGGAGATGGTCCTAACTGCATAGTGTTTGTTGTATAGAGGATGGCTAATCTGCATATCTTTAGCGAGCTTAGATCTCTATGATATTGATTTGAGAGTGACACACTATGTTGGCCTTCACCAAGTCTATCTAGATGTTCCCTCTGGGGAAGAGCTTAAAGAGGGGTCATTTCCTAGTCTTATCTATTTGTTCAGGTTGAGAAATCGCTGGTTTAGAAATTACTACGGTGATAAGAGAAACTGAATACTGGTATGCTCTGGAGCCCGTTACTATTGAAAATCGGTGGGCAGCAGCCACTGACTCGTGTAAATCTCCACTGTAGGGGAAGGTGAAGGAGATGATCTTTCCGATTCAGTGCTCAAACAAAGATCTCCAACCACGAGCAGTGATAGAAGATCTTAGTCCACGAGATCATCGTCTTAAGGAGGTAGTGTCATAAAGAGAAGAGACGAAGTTAAGCCTATTTCGGCATTATCAGCATTGTCACACAAAAAAGAAAGATGGAGCTTGGCATCGTGAGATGGCATGTCAACATCAGTGCACAAAGAAGAGAGATAGAGCTTAACGACAGGGACTTTAGAGAGAGAGAGAACTTAAGTTTAGTTCAGGGGTGTTTTAGTCGCCGCGCTAAATATTGGTTATGCCACGGTGGCATATTATAAAAAGTTTTTGACCATGAGGTATAAATCAATCCAATTATTATTGACCTATGGTAACTCGCTTGAATCATTTCCACCTAACACACTAAGAAGGCTATGTAGGATATTACTTGGATGGTAAAATTTTTTATAAATTTTATATTTTTAAACTTTTTTTTTATAAATGACATACGTGTTTAAATGTGGCATAATTTTTTTTAAGTTGTTGTATGAATAGATATATTTTTTTTCAAGTATGGCTTAACATGTAATTTATTTAGGAAAATTCCACCAAATAACCTAATTTGAAATCTTAATTGGGGTTTCAATGAGGCTTAAATTATCTCAACATGTGATTTTTCAATTTTATCCTTTTATTTTCGCTTCTCAATTTTTTCTATTTGTCTCTCTCACGCTCTTTCTCTCTCTTTTCCTTCTTTCTCCTCAGATTGCAGCATAGCAAAGGCGCCAGAGTGGTAGCGATCATTGGCGAAGCGACAAGCCTCGCGATTCCTTTGCAATAGCACCGATCTTGCAGCACCAAGCTTAGAGCCTCTGTCATAACTCACAGCTTAGCAACGAACCGGCTTTGCGATGACATTAGTGTAGCAGCGGACAACAACAAAGTTGTTTTCATCTGAACCTGTATCAAAATCATCCTCACTCCATCGCTCGCCTTGCCACAAAGTTGTCATTGTCGCCGTTGCACCATCCTCGTCAGACAAAGAGAGGAAGGGAAGAAGATCAGATAGTTGCAATGAAGGTAATCGCCACCGCCTCACGATAAATTCCCTATTGCAGCCTCACTATGAAATCTCCGTTGCTGCCTTAGCCCAAGACTTTGCTACTGTCTCACTGAAGCCGCCCCACCATTGTCGAAGGGAGAGAGGGAGGAAGGAGCAAGATTGTTGCAGAGAGAAGGATGGAGAGAGAGACTAAGAGTGCGATTCAAAACTAAGGTTTTCTATAATTTTAATTCTGATGTGTTTAACTGGGGGATATTTTTTTGTAATTTACCTAGTTAATAAATCTGTATTTATATTTTTTTTTTGGCCTATTTATTAACTTTGCATTACACTTAGCCTATTAATTTTTATTCCGTTACAAGTGTGAAGCTATTTTACTCATTCACCCTTTTGTCTACTTGGATCCTATAAAAGCCCAAATCTTTAAATTGCAAGTGTGCTTCAAGACTGCTACATGAATGAGCCCAATGTTAAGAAAATCAACCACTTAAGTAAAAGGCCAGTTAAAAGTTCAGCAAGTAAATTCACTTTTCTAAAATTAATTAGGGCAAATAACAGGTTTTAAAAATATTTATAACAAATAATAATTTTGTAATGTAATTAATTATTTACTTCCTTATTTATAATATGAATAATTATTTTTTACACATTAAATAGATTTAAGCTACAAATAATTTATTCCCCCTTGTTTATAGTGTAAAAAAGAATTTACACCGCAAATAAATTATTTATATCATAAATCTATTATTTATCATAATTATTTTTTAAAATATGGTATTTGTTTCAAAAAGTTTTAAAAATCTACTATTTCCTTCATTATTCCGTTTAACCAAAATTACAGTCTTCGACAAGTGAAATAGATTATTGTTGGTAATCTACATTTTTTTACCAAATCAATAATGACTATTAGCCGTCGCCGATAACCAATCACAAATCACCAGTGAGTATACTAGATTATCACATGTAATCTACTTTATGTCGTCGGATTTTACTAGTATAACAGAGATAATCTAACAAGATTATGTTGCCTTTTCAACAAAGATCACTTGTTGTTTTTAGCCAGTCACTGGAATTATCTCATAAATTAACACCAATAATCTTTCACTTTTTTTTTTTTTTTTTGGAATCAACAATTCTCCATTTGGATTTTGATGCTATGTTGCTATATTTCCTTAGGAACTCGTATTTAAAGCTGGTTCTTTCACTTTGTTGTTTGTCATCTTTGAGCATTTCATTTTGAATTTCTCGTCTTTAGATTAGACCAATCAAGATCTCGTTTCTCTAAGCAAATTCAAGAATAAATTTAGAATGTTCTCTAGATACAGTTTTTGTATGATGTAGAAGGTTTCGCTGGACATAACCCTAGTGTTTTGTGTTTAACAATACAAATGTATGATTAATTACTGATGGTAATTTAGTGGATTACTATGATGACGATCAACAGTCACTCTTGATTCTAGCTTCACCAACTTGTAGATTACATGTTGTAATCCAGTAGATGACCAATTGTCACTATTTTAACAAAACACATTTTGCTAAGATTTGCAATATCACTGACGGGATAGACAGGGCATTACTAACGATTACCCCCTATATATATTTAGCCTAGTAAAAAGAGAAAAATGGAAAATTTGTTAAAATTTTATTTTTGTAAGGATATATAAATGAGAAAGAAAGGGTAAAATCTTTGCTTCACTAGTGAAGCTGAGTATTTTGGTTATCGGATTAAGATTTTAAAGGTCATATTTATGACTATCCATGTTAAAACTTGTTGCGCAATACAAAACTGCTTCTAGTAGCAAATCATATCATTAAAAACTTAATCCAACAAAAAAAAAAAACACTAGTGTTCACTAGTAGAACAAAACTGCCCCCTCCACCATAAAATTACTAAAATCTTTTAGTATTTGTTTAAATCTTTGTGCTTCTCTTTAGGAAACATTCCTCCATATTTTGCAAAATAAAAGATAGAGAGATAAAAATAAGAATTGTCTTGCTAACAACATTATACCAAGTTAAGTCATAAAAACAAAAAAAAAAATGTACAGTTTTGAATTGCTAATTTTTTTTATCAAGATCTAATAAACGTATGTAATGTTCATTTTGACATGATTTCAATATTATCTAACAATAATTTGATATAAAATCTAGGGTAACTCTATCAAATAAGGACCCAAAACATGATGTCTGCTTAGTTCTAACTTCTTAAATTAATTTAGGGAACTTCTCTAATAGGAACCTTTATTGATGGTGTATATTTTTAAATGTTAGATATGATCAAAATTATTTTAGTACATCTAATAGCTAAAAGACAAATACCTATCGGTAATTATCTTTTTTTATTCCCATAAGAGAAATTACCATCAATTTATGTTGGAAACGATTTATAAAATTTAGAAATAATACTTTTCTAGTGAAGCATAAATGTTTGTGGTTTTAAAAAACACTATAAAATTTTGTCCTTGTTTTGTTTCATTAACTTTTTAATAAGGAGAGGCAAATTTTTAAGTGAATAATGCAAAATAAAAAAAGAGGATTAGGGAACACATTTCCTAAGTTTCACTTTCAAGTTCAAAATTCCCAATGCATTGTTGCTGCCTTGTTAGGCTTTTGATTATGTGAGAACAAATGGTCAATTTGAGAAATTTATTTTTTAACATTATTTTTCAATTCTTCACTTTTATGAAAAAGGCTGAGACATACAACTTCTACATGATATAAAGATATAATTGATTACAAGTGTTGTTTTATTGGTATTAGGCAAACATGTATTTTGTAAGGGTATTTTAATTTTTTTAGCGAGGATAAGTGGCATGACTTAAAGAAAAGACAACAAGGTGGTAGAACACAATAATGGTAGTAAAAAGTATTATACCATCTAATTTACTCTTATAAACATCACACGTTGGAACCTTATTTTACAATTTAATAAAAATATTATGATAGATGAGAGAGAAAGAGGAAGAGAGAGTGTTAGAAATTGTTTATTTGAATTAGTTGAGAGAAAAAAGTTTAACAACTCACAGTTATTCCTTTTGGAAATTAATATGAGTGTCGTGGTAGTACAACATAAGTTTTATCTAAATACGGTAAATGCAGCGTGAATGAATACGTTTTTTTTTTTAAGTGTGGTGTAATGTGTAATTTTCTCCTTCAAGAATGCCACAAGAATATAGAGCCAAAAAAAAAAAAAGAAAGAAAAAAGAATGCCACAAGAATAAGCCTAATATTAAAAATTCTCCACTCAAGTAAGAGGGTTAAGATTTGGGAGATTTAGGTAAATTACATTTTTATACTACATAATCAAAGTAAAAAACAAGTTTTAAAAATATATACAATAAATAGCAATAAATAAAAAATATACTTGGTAAATTATTTTTCTTACTTGAAGTAAATAGATTTTTTATTTAGTAAATTTTCTATTTACCTAGTAAATCTACTATTTACCACAAAAATTTTTAGTACGTGTAATTTATTTAGTTGTGTTAAAGTGTTATTTGCTACAATTTCTGCTAAGGTTTTTATTCTAAAAAGGCCAGTTAAAGGTCATCAAAATATTTTGTCAAAATTACAGTCTTCAACAAGTGAAATAGATTATCGTTGGTAATCTAATGTTTTCTGATACTATTGGCCGTCATTGATCATTTGTGAGTAATCTACTTGATTATTACAGGATACCTACTTTATGTCGTTAAAACCTACTAGATTAACATAGGTAATGAACAAGGCTATATTGCCTTGTCAAAAAAGATCACTTGTTGATGCTATGTTAACCCAATAATCTTCTAGATTTATTCCGGAATCAACAATTCTCCATTCGAATTTCTATGCTATTGTCTATATTTCCTTAAGAACTCATATTGAAAGTTGGTTCTTTGTTGTTTGCGATCTTTGAGCATTTCATTTTGAATTTCTCGTCTCAAGATTAGACTCATCAAGGCCTCATTTCTCTATGATGTAGAAAAGGTTTCGCAAAACACAACCCAGGTTTCACTAAACACAACCTGTGATTTGGGTTGGACAAGACAACATAATATAACAATCTTGATGGTAATTTGGTGTATTACTCTGACGACAATCAATTTTTGATTCTAAGAATCACAATCTTGTAGATTACCTATTACGATCCAGTAGATTACCAAGAGTCATTAGTTTAAAAAACACATTATGTTAAAATTTGACATATTTATTGAAGGGATAGAATTCCTGCTATGCCTCTTTAATGCCCTTCTAGTGGAGCATAAAGGTTTATGCTTTTTGTAAAACACCACAAAATTGTTGTCCTTGTCTTTATTTCATTTATATCTTTGATGAGGAGGAGCAAAACTTTAAGCTAATAATGCAAAATTCAAGAGGTGGGTTCGGGGACACATCTCAAGTTCTACCTTTTTATGTTTGTAATAATAAATTGGCCTATTTATTTTTCAGAAATTGCGGCAAATATTGCTTTTACATAAATTATTGTCGCAAATAATATGTCCTTAAAAATTAATAAAAAAATTAGATTCGATTTTTTTCCCACAAAATCCCCGAAGTACCCCTCCTGGGCTCTCTTTCTCTATCTCCATTTTCTTCTCCTTCAAAACACCTCTTCAACAACACCCAGTGCTCGACGGCGTCGCAGATCACCGAGCTTGTTCCCCATAAGCTCCACCGCCTCGTCGTTGAGTTCAACTCCCTCCCAAAGCCAATTGAGCGGGTCAAGCATGTTGCTACGTCACCCTCCTTCCTCGCCGAGTTCGTTCCCCTCCGTCAAAGAAATGGTTTTAGGTTGTTTTCTTCGTTCGGTAGCCATGAATGGCTCTGATCTGAGGTGGGAGGTTACAAAGAGAGGAGAGAGAGAATGGAAGGTAAATTAAAAATAAAAAGGGTATCTGTTCGACGCGAAGAGAGAGAGAGAGAGATGAGAGAGGAGAAAGGAGACGATAAAAAATCTGGCTTGTTATTGGAATATTTAGATTAAAGTAAGGGTATTTTGGTTTTATAAAATTTAAGACACATGGCATTTGCCAACCTCTTAATATATATATATATATATATATATATATATGTACCCATGTACTGCTAATAACGTGATAAAGATACTGTTGTTGCTGTTGTTGTTTGTTTTTGTTGTGTTTAAAATAGATAAAAATGTTTTGATTTAAAAAAATAAAATTTTTTGAGGATTAGTTTTTAAAATTTTTATTTTAAAAAAAGTATAAAATTTCTTTAAAAATTTTAAGAACAAAAACAAACGGTGTTAAAATTCCACGTCCTTATTTTCAAAAAAAAAAAAAAAAATCTTTGCATCTCTCATTCTAAGTCTTTGTTTTTTTTGAAAGCAATGTCGTTGGGCTTTTGGTTAGAGATCAAGGTCAGTCATTGCAGGCCAGTAGCCCACTTCCTCTTTTTCCCAATTCTCCAACCCATTTATCCTACGAATCAATAAGTTGGCTAATCAAACATTTCTGGTGTCAGAAAAAAAAAAAAAAGAGAGAGGCAATCTATTGTAAACCGTTGTTGTCTAAGATTCCAAAGTTTTAGTAGAATCCACCCATCAAATTTTATCCTATGCATTAACCCATTTATTTTTACACGAAACTGAAAATATAGTGCGAGTACAACTAGGGCTTTATTTTTTCCCTTTTTTTGAAAGAGTAATTGTATTCCAAATCGAAGGATTACAGTCCTTTACACTAACACTGATGAGCGAATCATTACACAAAAACACGTAGCCCTGATAACAAATTGATTTCACCAGAATATTCTAATGAAATATATAAAAATAACAAATTGATTTCACCAATATATTCTAATGAAACATATAAAGAATACAATGTACGTTAAATTCCTACAAGAGCAAACATACAAAGGTAGAGAACCAATATAGCTCTTTCAACAACTCCATTATAAGCGATTGATAACTCCGACCGATCGAGACTTGTCTTTTCTTATTCTGCAATAATATGCACATATATAATTATATATCTTTTATTAATCATCTTTCTTGATTCTCTTGAAAATAAAAGTTTAAAAAAAAAAAAAGAGGAAGTAGCAATAAACGTATGGCAAATGTAAATATTGCTAATAGATTCCATAAACAGTTAAAGTCGTTAAATAAATAAGCTCCTCTTGTGTTGCTAATGTAACATCTAGTAATTTTATCCCCTAAAGAAGATTATGCTAAGAAGGATTATTCCTCAAATACAAAATAATTTGGACCATCTTCAGAATTGGTTCAATTCTTTAGTTGAAATGGAAAAAAAGAAAAAAAGAAAATAGAAATTGAAAATAGATATTGTGGAACTCTCATGATTGGGAGTTTCAAGAGGGATCAAACGCAATAGATTGAAATCACAGAAATAGATTCTCATCTCACTCAATTAACCTTTATGGAAAACACATGTGTGCAATTATATCCAAACCGTACCATGGTATTTTGCATGACAGTCAAACTTGACTATTTTATTTTCCTTCCCCCCTTTTCCCCCTTCTTTTTATAGCTGAGACGGAAAAACATGATTGCACTTATCCATGAAAACATGATAGAAGTTTTGGTCTCAAAAGAGGTCAATAATCCAAAGACGCTTTTTGTACAGACTTGGAGCCCATCTTCTTCTCATATTTATTATTTCCTCTCAGCTTTTATTTTCTAAGACAAAAAAAATTAATGAAAAAAAATACTCTATTTCTATAATAAGAAATTAATGAACCTAGCTAACATGTAGAGCCCCAGTGGCCCATAACTATTTCCCACCAAGGATAACAGCTAGCATCCACCAGAAACAGACAGCCCTACTCTCTCTTTCAATTTTTTCAGTTTTATATATATATATATATATATATATATATATATTTATCTATATTTATATTTATATATATATATATTCATTATATATAATATATATAGACACACACATACACACGTAGAATTCATCTCTAATTTGATAATATCCGCCAAATTTTTTAATGAAAAAAAAAAAATCCAAAATCATAGACTATGTTTGGTTTCCGGAGAGGTTATGCATGAACTGAATGTGCACGAGTTTGTTTGAAACATTAACTTGTCACTTCATCTTAGGGCTCTTGGTTGTCTTTTTAATTAATTAAGAATAAATTAAAAAATTAGGTAAAGAAAGAAATTTTACAATGTCCCAAGGAGCAATATAAACGAATTTGTTTATCTTAGTGTTTTTTTTTACAAGATCAATTGTGAATATATTTATAAACATTAAATATAGTCAAAATTCCATTAAAGTAAAAAAGTATGCAAAAGTGAGAAAATCTAATAATAATTAACATAACTCTGTTAATAGGGTGCTTTTCATACTCAACAATAAAATTCTCATAAGTCATACGCCAACAAAAATATATAATATTGTCCCATAATGGTGCCCAAAACTTGAATCATATCCGGACAATAAGGGAACAAAGAAAAAAAGAAAGAAAGAAAACTCACCAATATTATAATAAAGCTCTGTTAATGGATGGACTACTCAACAGTAAGAATGAATTTGACCCAAGAAAATTGAAAATGGTAAATGACACTGGCATTGGCAAATTAATGAAGAGGAATTCATGTATGCTACGGTTTCCTAAGCTGGCAGGTCGAATTGATAATACATAGAGGAAATTTTTATCTTTGCCTATTGTTTTTTATTTTATGTTGAATTTATCTAGTCAACGTTATTATTAGTTCTTCAAGAGCTCCATACTGATCGCATTGGAATCTCACCAATATTCTATGTTCAATAAAAAAAAGTTCTAAGATTACAATCATCTAACAAATGCAGCCTATCCTTAATTTCACAAGGGTGTGTCCGATGTTTACATATACATATATGTATTTACATGCAATGTGTGTATACATATATACATACAAAAGCTCCGAATTTTATTTCTTAATATCAATGCTTCATATTTCAATCTTTGTTTGATCATCACCTGTTTCTTTGTTTTTGTTTTCTCTTCAATGTTTTTTTCTTGAATTAAATTAAAATAAAGGCCTCTTTTAGCGTACTTGTATTGGTGATGAGATTATTGTCAATCAATTTAGGCAATTGTGTAGTAGTGAGTTTTGAAATTTCTGAAGTGTTTAGTATGGCACCTTGTATTAAATTCCATGGACAATTTTTCTTTAATTACACCCTCAACTATTGCTTTTTAAGTACATTATCGTCTCTAAAATAAAGTCACATCACATTAATTAGTTCGATTTTTTTTTTTTTTAGTTTAATAGCTAAATATCACGTATGGATATGTGTTGATTAAAGTTGAGGTTAATAAACTCCATTAAACATTTAGGAACTTTGTGTAAAATTGGAAATTTAAAATTATCCCTTCTCCAGAGATAATGAATATTCATTAGGTTTTGAGTGTTAAATGTCTTCCCTTTTGCCCTTTTCTTCAGTTGTATTGCATCTCCATTGACTAAAATGATGTATATTATAACATTTACCAAATAATGCTACAATAAAAAAAAAAAGTTTACTATAATATAAAACTTTCGATCTTGCAGCATACAATTCCAATAAAATAGGTCAACTCTTCTCCCAAACATTACAATTATCTTCTCAAGTTTTCTTCTCTTCTTATCCACATAAATGTATATGAGACTCGACTACATATAATCCGATGAAATGTTAACAATAACATCAAGAAGCTAAAATCAATTGGCACTTTCCAAAAATTTTTGTTGGTAGCTTATAGTAATTACAAAGATTGTGTACGTGAATAGTGTCTGCTTTTTTTTTTTTTTTTTTTGATAAATGGACCAGGCAAATATTTTTATTTAGTGGAGGCACACTTGCAAACTTGAAGAGCCCAACATCCTCAGAGTTTGACCAATTTGCCTACAATGACTCATTATTACAAGACAAATTTAGACACGCAAACCTTCATTAAAAAAATAAAAAATAAATAAATAAATAAATAAATAAATAAATAACAATAAAAAACGAGAGGGAAAAAAAGCCCATAAACACAAGCACGTGATCCCTACTAATCCGATGTCAGTCTTATATGCCAATCTCGCCACTTGGGCAATTTTATGAAGTCACGTAATTCCAAACAAAAAGAAAAGAATCCTTTGTGGATCTAATTTAATAATGAGCGAATGAAGAAAGAAAATATAAAAATTTATAGTGGAGTGTAAAAAAAAAAAAAAAAACACTTCATGTACTAGTATAATATGATTATATTTATCAAATTTTATTAAATTATCATATAAAATTTATTTAAAATGTGTACTATAATTACGGCATTTCAAAACCTTTATGGTAAATACGTTTTTCTTATGCGATTAAAAAATTTTCTTTAGAGCTTTTATTAAGACTTTAAAAAATTGCGTAAAAAGGCGGGTTCATGTTGGAAAACAACTTAAAATGATATTTAAGATTATATAATATTAATAAAGAAAGACATTTAGAGCTTTCCTTTAACGCACACCCCCGGGACCACCAGACATCACCACGTGGTCCCTCGTGACCCGCACGTTCAAACCCTGATTTCAAGGTCTTACCCTCTTTCCTATGCACTTCCCCACTCTGCATTATAGTTTCTGGCCTATCTGCTGTACTACTCACTCGTACTCAATCTTTTGCCACGCTTTAATTTAACTTATCCTCCAACACTACCACGTTTCTTTCACTTTCACCGCGTTAAATACAAAATTCTTCAACTTGGTCTTTTTTGCTTCATTTTCTATATTCTCGAAAATGTAAAAAATGTCTCTGTAAATTTATATCACGTTTTGGGTTTTCATTTGACTTGATTGTTAGTACAATTGTATGATACGACCATGTGATGATGTATGAGTACTAGTATTCTGTCGTTTGGGACGATTAAGTTGTATTTTTATCATGGTACAGTGAAAGATTCATATGAGATGCATAGATTTAAATAATGCAGTATAATTGGACACGCATATTGTGGTGTATAGTTTTTTTCAATAGTACTCAATGGCATTGAGAAAGGACAAGGCTCCTATACTCCTCATGTAATTGAATCAAATGTGTCTCACAGGTCAAAGTTCAAATAGTTGAGGATTCCAAAGTTTCTTTAACAGAAAAAGGCAGATCACAATTTGCTTGTACCAAAAGAATTGTCTTCAAGAAATAATCACAATTTGGGTAATAAATAACCTTTTTTTTTTTTTTTTGAAAGAGAAAAGATGATAAATAAAGAAGAGCTTTTTTTTTTTTTTTTGGAGAGCGCATGACTATTAGGAACTCGTAAAAGCCGGAGCAAGACCAGGTTCGGAATCTGTGGTGGTCAAATTAATAATTAAATCGAAAAAAAAAGATTATATTTATCTAAACAAAAGAAAAATCATGACAAGGATAAATAACAATAATAATAATTAAAAAAGCCCAAACTTTTTGAAATTTAAAATTAGGCCTGAAAAACCGAGCGAGTGAATTAAAAAATATATGTATGGGAAGAGTGCGATGTGGGAGTGGAGAGAAAATAACACTTTTTTATTGAAAAATATATGATTAATAATTATAAAAATAAAAAAAATAAAAATGGGGTGCGCTTATTTCTTTGTCGTTTCGTCGTCTTGATGCAGAAACAGGGTGGGCCCACTTCCTTAAAAGACGCATGTGGACAGATCTAGAGAAGGACAGACTGAGGCCGAAGCTGAGCTGCCCGTAAGTTGTTTTTTAAATTATTGCTCCTGCCCCACTTGCCCCCACACACTGCCCATGGCCTATGTCCTGCCCAAGCCTTATCCGGTCAGCTCCCTGGCGTGGTACGAAAAAAATGTTTCTATTCGCACGTGTGGCATGGAATTGCATGGCATGGCTTGCCAAAAACCTTTTTCAAACCCGAGGGTGTATTTTCCAATGAATGGACCTTCCAAGTGTTTTAATTGTTTTTGTTTCAAGCAAAAACAAACAAAAATTGTGTTTATTTTAATTTTATTGTTTTTTCCCCCCAAAACCACTCACCTTCTATAACTCAACCTAAGTAAGTGGGACCCATGTCCATAGATATAAAACAATCTTATTTAACTCTACACGATTAAAGTCAACTATTAATAAAACAGTAAAACTCAGTCAAAAAATAAACTCTGTAGTAGACTGGCGCCTACCATTTTTATAAGTAGTATGGTTATAAGTACATAGCGATGAAAAGGATTTTTTATGAGTATATGATTGAGCAATACTACTCATTCCTATGGGACTATAATCTTACTCTGTCACAAGAAATAGATCCCACTTGTACTTATTCCTATAGGATTATAATCTTAATCTATCACAAGAAATAGGTCCTATTTGTAGGACCCACTTGGGTCCTATAAGCGAGGCCCATTCCTTGTGAAGGGTGAGGGCTTGGGCTATAACCCATGTGGTTATACAACATTTTTCTATATGATTAGTTCATTGTCATGTTTTCACTATTAATTCTTAAATTATAAGAGTTTCTAACAATAATGAATAGAACATTTTGCATTTGATATAATTATTTCTGTAAAAATTTTAGTTATTGTGTGACCTGAACAAGATTATCATGGACCAAAATGGCCACAAAAAATGCTTTTTTTAATAATTTACTAAAACTAAAAGTTTAAAGTTTAAAGTGACACAATGCTTATAATTCATGAATCAACAATCGTAATAACCCAACGTGTAATTATGGTTATGATTTTTCTTTTTTAAAAAATACAAATAGACTTTAGACTTCAATATTGGAAATTGAAGGATTGGAATTGTAGTTTGCAGTAAACTAGTTGTTTCAACTATTATTTTAACAATTTTTTTTACATGCTACAGTATTTTCTAGGGTAAATTAAAAATCCAATAATCCGACGAATCCAATTTACCCCATCCAATGAAATCTAAAATAATCCGAATCTAAATAAAAATTTTCATTAACCTACCCACTCTGATTTTTCATTGGGTGGTTTAGGTTGCATTTTTTAAAATTCGAGATAATCTTAACCTACCTAATATAAAATATATATATATATAAACTATTTATTATATATATTTAAAATTGTAATTTGAATATTATCTTATAGTTAAAAAAACCTTTATTCTCTTAAAAAAATATATTAACATAGTTTATAAAGATTTCTTTTCTTTGGTTCCATACTCGTAGTTTTTTATTTTCTAGTTTCTAGTTTCTAATAAACACTACGTACTATACTACACAATCCATCAAAAAGAACAAAAAGTAAAAAAAGACTTTATTACTATTCACTCTAGTATACATACCTGAAACCCGATTTGCGTTTTGTTCATAACCTTACTTATCTAAGTGTCTATTTCTTTACTTCAAAGTTTAAAAAAAAAAAAAACCCATTTCTAGATCTCTCATTTTGTCTCCACATCCATGCCTTTTTTTTACCTAGTCTTCTTTTCATCGCATCATTGGTCCTCGGGTATTTGTTTTCTTAGTTTTTTTTTTTAATGTTTTGTTTGTTAGGTATGAGTTATGCATTTGATATTTGTTAAACATCTAATATGTGATAAATTTTGGTTTCTTTTTCACTTATATCTTATTTATGTAAATTGTTATTTTGAATTTTTTCCTCATAATACTCAATTCGATTAACTCATTCAATTCACCTGAATTTTAAATTAGTGGGTTGCTTTTAAAGTTTGAGTTTATTGGGTAGATTACATTCAAAATTAATCCACTTAAACTTTGATTGGGTGAGTTGAAAAATCTCTAAATTCACTCAACCCACCCAACGTTCACCCTTAGTATTTTGAGTTCCAATTCGTTTTCGAAACAGCCTATTGGTGGTTTCAATGGCCAAGTTAATCTCTCATATAGTAATTGATATATTGCTCATGTAAACTAAATTCTATTAAAATAGATTCTAATCAACTCTTAATCAAGCTTTTGAGATTTTTGATTAGGTGGTAATCCAATGTGACTAATGTATAAGTTAAATATGTTTTAAAAATTTTTATGTGAGATATGTCCTTTTAGAAGGTATTTACCTAGTGTAGTCTATTGATAAATTGAATGATTAAGGATGGAGTACAACTGAACAATAATCTATCTATTATCTAAATCTGTAATCTACAACTATATTAAAGTGAGAGTCATGGAACTATTCAATAAATATCAAGTTATTTACATAAAAAAAATCACCTTATTTTATTGTTCCGTGGTTTTATTTTTTATTTTTTATTTTTGTTAACTTTTTTATGTGCTTCCCTTATCTTTAAAATTTTATATACTTTTTTTTTAACTAAAAACACTCTAAAATATTACTTTTTTGGGGAGAAAGACATATATAGCCCATTTAAGAGAGAGAATAATTAAAATTAGAAAAAAATAGCATAATTTTTATCCAAAAATTCAAAAATCCCCAACCAACATATGTCTTCCCCATCATCCCTTTCCAGTGTAATAGAACAGACCACTCCATATTGAAGCAGACGCTAGAGTCACAGGAGGAGCACACGTCGTCGCTAGAGTAGTGCCCATGTCACGCTCCGGAGTACGGGAGGTGATGTGGTTGATTAATTAAGTTAATTAAGTGAAAATTTAATTAAAAATTAGGTTTTAGAATTTATTTTATTAGTAAAAATGTGATAATTTTAAAATCTGTTTAATTAACGCTAACAGTTACAATATTTGAACAAATAGAATAAAATAAAATAAACGTTAAGGGGAAAATGAAATAATACTAAACTAAAAGGTGAGGCAAAAATGGGTCCCACTGGCCCACATCTTGTGCACACACATAGTACTGACAATATTGTAATACAACCACAGTCCAAGAGAAAGGAGAAAGTTAAGATTTTACATGCCTTGATTTGTTGCACTACAACCTACCCAAATCTTCTACTGATCACAAGTTCGGTCAGCGGACTCTTCTCCTATCCTAAGCTAATATCCACCTAAGGGGTAAGATTTTTAAAACAAATAAAACGTGAGCGAAGGCTCAATAGGACTATTTATTTAAAACGTTTAATTTTTAAAAGAAATTTCATTAATCAAATAAACATTTAGAAATGAACTTGAATGAGTAAATAAATAAATAGACAAATAAATGATTAAATAATTAAACAATTAAATAAATGTAGAAATAAGGATCCAACAAAGACTTTTCTTACCATAGTAATTTTATAGGTTGATCAGAAAGAATAACATTTTCTTTTCCTGGGCAAACCATATGTAATTCACCACCGTAGTGGCCTAGCTAGGTTTTGAAACCTGTCCCCAAGGTCGTATACTACACGACTCGATATCTGATATGGCATCATGCCCTAATATATATGTATATATATACATATATCTTTTCATAATTATTAAAATCTCTTTTTACCAAATATGATCATTCACATTCATTATGAGGTTTATTATGAAAGCACCTCGATCTACCATTTAGAAAACAGTCAATAAAATCCTTTTTTAATCAACCATTAAAAACATTTTTGTTAAAATTTCATTTGAGGCCAAAACATTTAAAACTGGCTACCAAAGAAGAGGTAAAAGTCCTACCTCAATACTCGTGCCAGTGTCCCACACCGTAATCCCGGTCCGCTATACGTTAGCTCCATAGATCTACGCACAACCTTAAATGAAAACTAGGTCTATTAATTTCTAATCCGAGATATCCTAGGTTATTAAATCGTCTCATGGTGTCCTAGTGTGCCATTTAGGTTTATAAAATTATTTTATAAAGTTAAAATTTCAATCGGGGTTCAAAACAATGAAAACAGGTGAAGAATCACAAAATTTCACCATGCTGGTCAGCCTGTCGGTTGCCCTGGTTCGGCCGGCCGAACTATGCAGTTCGGTCTGTTCGAGGTCCAAGTCCGGTTGGTCAAACTTTTTCAGGTTCGGCCTGCCAGTCAGATGAATCCAGCCTGCCGAACATGAAGTTCGGCTTGTTGATCTAGAAAAATTCCAGAATTTTTCAGGCACAGGTCTCGGCCTCCCCAAGCCTAAATCTTCAATTGCAACCTATTTTCTCAGTTCTCAGGCATGGGTAATAGTCATAAACAATAGAAAAACATAGTAGTTTACTTTTTAAGGCATTCAAACAAGATTTAAACAAAATTTTCAAATAAATCCAAAAATAGAGAAAAATAAAAAACTTTGATTTAAATCTGTTTTTGATGAAACGAAGTTTATGTTCTAGCTAATCTAAGTTCCTCTAACCTAGATTGAAGGTTTTCTAAGCTTAGAAAAGCTTAGATTTCAAAATGCAAGAAAAATTGAAAATTTTGAAAAGTTTAGAAATTTTGAAAACTAACCTTGGATTAAGCTTTGATTCGAGTTTGTGGTTACTCAATCGCGTTCTTGAGCCTTCAATCCACAATCCTAAAGCTTGAAATCGAATTTTTGTTTCAAAAATTTTGAGAGAGATAGAGAGAGTGTGAGAGAAACTGAGAGAAAGAGAAAGAGAAAGAGAAAGAGAAAGAGAAAGAGAGAGACACGGGCGAGAGAGAGAGAGAAAGGAGAGAGAAAGTGAATGAATGAAAATGAGAGAGAGAGAGAGAGAGGTGAAATAAGTAGAGAAAGAGAGAGAAAATTAGTTGCACAAAACCGTATGCAACAACACATTGTTTTTAAATAAAAGTTACTTGGTATTTAACAAATCATTTTATTAAAACTTAAAATAACAATTAAAATTAATCAAGAGTAATTAAAATTATTAAAACAATAAAATAAGACAAATTTAGAAATTTCACAAAATAATCAAGTTAGGTTTAAAATACTTGTTATGGCATACTAATCTACCATTTTACATTCTAATAACATCTAATTAACTTCGGATTGTTACAACTCTCCACCCCTAAAAAAAATTTCGTCCTCGAAATTTACAAGTCAATTCAAAAACAAAACAAGTGCGGATACAACTCCCACATACTTGACCCTAATTCCTACGTGGCTTCATCAACCCCGTGATGCTGCCACACGACCTTAACCAACGGGATCTCACGACGGTGCAAGCTGATCACTTTAAAAATCAATGATCTGGATCGGCACTTCTTCATACGTTGTGTCTTCCTGAATCTATATGTCTTGGAACGAACGATCTTATCCTACTTAGGTGGACACTTCTGAAGCATCGACACATGAAATACGTAGTGAACATGCGAAAGTTTTAGAGGAAGGTTGAGTCGATAAGCAACCACACCAACACGTTGAGTAATCTCGAACGGCCCGACATATCTTGGCGCGAGTTTTTCTCTTACTCCGAATCGAGAAATGCCTTTACGAGGCGATACCTTCAAGAGAACAAAGTCTCCAACCTCAAATTTCAAATGTCGACGTCTTCTATCCGCATAGCTCTTCTGTCGACTCTGAGCTGCTTTCAGTCGATCTTGAATCACGACGATCTTCTCATCGCTATCGCGAATCTCATCCAGTCCAAGAATAACTCTATTGTCTGGTTTGGCCCAACACACTGGCGATTGACACGGTCGTCCATATAATGCTTCGAACGGTGCTATACCAATGCTCGACTAATAGCTGTTGTTGTATGCAAATTCCACCAGATGCAAATACTTCTTCCAGTTCCCACTGAAGTCTAACACGCAAGCACATAGCATGTCTTCAAGAATCTAAATAACCCGCTTGGATTGCCCGTCGGTCTAAAGATGAAATTCCATGTTGACATTCAAATCTGTACCCATGGCCTCCTGAAAGCTCCTCTAGTATTTAGCATTAAACCTGGTATCCCTATCTGAGGTGATGGACAAAGGAACTCCATGCAACCTTACTATGTTCTGCAGATACAATTCTCCGAGAATCCTCCTCAAACATGTCGATCTGAATGGAATGAAATGAGCTGACTTCGTTAGCTTATCGACCATGACCCAAATCGCATCATGCCGCTGCTCCATCCTTGGCAATCCGGTAAGAAAATCCATCGTCACGTACTCCCATTTCCACCTTGGAATAGGAAGTGGCTAAAGCTGACCTGCTGGCTTCTGATGCTCGGCTTTCACCTGAAGACAAGTTGCACACTTGGCCACGTATTCTCGAATATCCTTCTTCATACCTCTCCACCAATAGTGCCTCTTCAAGTCATGATACATCTTCGTGCTTCCTGGATGAATGGCGAATTGAGACCTATGAGCTTCTTCCATTACGGCCTTCGTCACTTCTGCAATAGCTAGAATCGCTAGACGTTCCTTGAAATACAACGATGCATCCACATGTATCCTTCATTCTTCAAACTGTTCTCCATTTTGAATTCGCGTCCAGATTCCTTGAAGATGTTGGTCCTGCCACTGATTCTGCTTCACCATCTGAACAAGAGCTGGGGTCATCTCCACATGATATACCGAAACACGATCCAAGTCTTCATAATACTGTAGCTCGAACTCACTTATTGTCGCATCCCTTTTCCAATCTTCAAGAACCAAACATGCTAGTATCCTTGAAGACTTCCGACTAAGAGCATCCGCGACTGCATTAGCTTTCCTGGGATGATACTGCAACACAAAATCGTAATCCTCCATGTATTCTATCCATCTCTGTTGCCTCAAGTTCAAATCCCTTTGAGTAAACAAATACTTCAAGCTCTTGTGGTCGGAGAAAACCTGAAATGTTGCTCCATACAAATAACATCTCCAGATCTTCAGCGCATGAATCACTGCTGCGACCTCCAAATCATGAGTAAGGTAATTCCGTTCATAAGGTCGTAACTGTCTCGATCCGTATGCTACCACTCGTCCATGCTGCATCAACACAACCCCAAGTCCACGTCCTGAAGCATCCGTATAAACTTCGTACGGGTCGTCGCTACTGGGAATGATCAACACTGGTGCTAAAGTCAACCGATTCTTCAATTCTTGAAAAGCAAACTCACATTCTTCGCTCTACTCAAACCTGACATTTTTCCTGACCAGTCTTGTCAACGGTGCTGCTATATTCGAAAGTCCTTTACAAATTTGGTATAATATCTTGCAAGTCCCAAGAAGTTACAGATTTCTACCACATTCCTTGGTCGTTCCCAATCTACTAAGGCTTCTATCTTAAATGGATCCACTGAAATACCATGCTCGGAGATGACATGACCTAAAATTTAACCTCTGTCAACCAAAACTCACACTTTTCCTTCTTGGCATACAACTGATGTTCTTGTAGAGTCTGAAGCATGATTCTGAGATGCTGCTCATGTTCCTCCCAAGTCTTAGAATAAACCAAGATGTTGTCGATGAACATAATCACGAACTGATCGAAATAAGGCTTGAATATCATGTTCATCAAATCTATGAAAGCTGCTGGAGCGTTCGTCAATCCAAACGACATTACTAGGAATTCAAAATGTCCATACTGAGTACTGAAGGGTGTCTTAGGAATATCTTCTTCCTTAATCCTGAGCTGATGATATCCTGATCTTAAATCTATCTTCGAGAAGTACCGCAAACCTCCCAACTGATTAAACAACTCATCGAACCTAGGTAGAGGATACTTGTTCTTTATTGTGACCCGATTCAACTGTCAATAGTCTATACATAACCTGAGGGTTCCATCATGCTTCTTTGCAAACAAAACCGGTGCTTCCCACGACGATGTACTATTTTAGATGTATCCCTTATCAACAAGCTCCTGAAGTTCCTTCCTGATTTCTTTCATTTCTGCAGGCGCCATCCAATAAGGTGCTATAGAAATTGGTGCTATTCTTGGAAACAATTCAATACCAAACTTGATTTCCCGATGCGGTGGTAATCCTGGTAGCTCGTCGGGGAAGACATCCTCAAATTCGTCTACCACTGGAATCACTATATGTCATCTCAAAACACTAGGCTCTCCTTCTAAATTCATGAGACAAGCATAGCAAGCTCCGTTCTTCTGCCCTCCAAGACACGCTCTTACGAGACACTCTCTCATTAACCGATCACCACCACCTTGGTAAGTAATCGCTGTCCCTTTATCTGACACTAGGGTTACTTTCCTAACTTAGTAGTCTACCACTGCACTGTATCTAGACAACCAATCCATCCCTAGAATTACATCATATGAACTCATGGGGATCACAATCAAATCACTTTTCAAATTCTCATCCCCTATCCTTATTTTACAAGCTTTACAAACACTATTCACACACACCCGCCCCAAGGGTGAAGCTATAACTAAGGGTTCATCAAATTCTTCTATCTCTAATCCCAAGGCATGTACAAAAAAGCTCGAAATGAGAGAATGAGTGGCACCAGTATCAAATAACACGTGTGCTAAAGACTGAGAAACCATAATCGTACCATCGACGATTGCATTACTAGTCTAGGCATCTGAACTCCTTGATGTCATCGTATGAACCTGTACTGGAGCTTTCCCTTTTTCTCTACCAACACTGCTAGGTCTTGGGTTAATTGGCCGATACTGCTATGATGATGGCGACTGCACACTGGTTGTACTCGGCTTTCGATACTGAGGGACGTTATGCTGAAGATTCTGTTGTTGATGTCCTTGTGCTGAATATGGTAGTTGCTGAGGAGAGAACTAATGGAATGGAAGCTGAGGATACTGCTGAGGCTAAGGTAAAGTCTAAAGCTGAGGCTGACGACTAGCTCCTTCTCCGGCCTGAAATCCTAGACGAGCATTCTTGATCGGGCAATTCCTCTTGATGTGTCCTAGCTGCTGACAAAAATGGCAATGGAAGCTGTAGGGATTGCTGCGCCCGCTATTGGATGAACTGCTGCTGTTGCTGTTTGCACCACCCTGCTTGTTCTTTCCTGAAGTTGGTCGAGTATTGATGCTCCTTCTATTACTCCTCTATGGTCCTCCTGACGTCTTAGCTCGATTCTCACAGTACTGTGCGTAATTAATCTCCACTGATATCACTGATGACACAAGCTCTCTAAAGTTTCTGAGTCGTAGGGCAACCACCTGTCGTCGAATAGGGGCTTTAAGTCTGTCTTGGAATTTGATACACTTCTCATACTCCAAAGCCACTATAGATGGAGCAAACCTGGCCAATTCATTGAACTTCGCTTCGTATTCCCAAACTGACATATAGCCCTGCTGCAACCTATAGAATTCTACCGCCTTTTGATCCCTGTATCCCTGCGAAAAATACCGATTGTAGAACAGCTCCTCAAACCTGTCCTAACCAATGTTGCCAGTATTTTCTAGACGTCTAGCTTGCTTCCACCAAGTGTTAGTACCACCTTCAAACTTATACGTCGGGAACTCCACGTGATACTCTGCTGGCACACCAAGAGTATCTTGATGCTTCATGATCGAATCTAACCAATATTCTGCCACCTGCGGGTCCCCGGTTTCGTCGAAAGTCGGTATTGATGCACGTCGAAACTCCTTAAAGTACGAATGTTGGCGACTAGCCTCAGAATCATCTGGTCTTGCCCTAGCTGCCGTCTGCTAGAATGCAGCAAACATAGCTCTCATCATGCCCTCATCATTTCCAAACTCGACGTCAGCTGTCGAACGACGTCTAGGTGCCATTCTCTCACTTTTGAAAACAAAATTTGGACTATCAATGGTATTTCATTATCTTACCTATGTGCGCACAATTCCCAAGGTTCATAACCTTGAGCTCTAATACCATTCTATCACGCCTTGGAGTACGGGAGGTGACGTGGTTGATTAATTAAGTTAATTAAGTGAAAATTTAATTAAAAATTGGGTTTTAGAATTTATTTTATTAGTAAAAATGTGATAATTTTAAAATCCGTTTAATTAACGCTAACAGTTACAATATTTGAACAAACAGAATAAAATAAAATAAACTTTAAGGGGAAAATGAAATAATAATAAAATAAAAGGTGAGGCAAAAATGGGTCCCACTGGCCCACATCTTGTGCACACATATAGTACTAATAATATTGTAATACAACAACCATAGTCCAAGAGAAAAGAGAGAGTTAAGATTTTACATGCCTTGATTTGTTGCACTACAACCTACCCAAATCTTCTACAGATCGCAAGTTCGGTCAGCGGACTCTTCTCTGATCCTAAGCTAATATCCACCTAAGGGGTAAGATTTTTAAAACAAATAAAACGTGAGCGACGGCTCAGTAGGACTATTTATTTAAAACATTTAATTTTTAAAAGAAATTTCATCAATCAAATAAACATTTAGAAATGAACTTGAATGAGTAAATAAATAAATAAACAAATAAATGATTAAATAATTAAATAATTAAATAAATGTAGAAATAAGGATCCAACAAAGACTTTTCTTACCAAAGTAATTTTATAGGTCGACCAGAAAGAATAACATTTTCTTTTCCTAGGCAAACCATATGTAATTCACCACCGTAATGGCCTAGCTTGGTTTGGGGACCTGCCCCTAAGATCGCATACTACATGACCCAATATCTGATATGGTATCATGCCCTAATATATATATATATATATACATATATCTTTTCATAATTATTAAAATCTCTTTTTACCAAATATGATCATTCACATTCATTATGAGGTTTATTATGAAAGCACCTCGATCTATCGTTTAGAAAACAATCAATAAAATCCTTTTTCAATCAACCATTAAAAACATTTTCGTTAAAATTTTATTTGAGGCCAAAACATTTAAAACTGGCTACCAAAGAAAGGGTAGAAGTCCTACCTCAATACTCGTGCCGGTGTCCCACACCATAATCCCAGTCTGCTATACGTTAGCTCCGCGGATCCATGCACAACCTTAAATGAAAACAAGTCTATTAGTTTCTAATCCGAGATATCCTAGGTTATTAAATCGTCTCGTGGTGTCCTAGTGTGCCATTTAGGTTTATAAAATCATTTTATAAAGTTGAAATTTCAATCAGGGTTCAAAACAATGAAAACGGGTGAAGAATCACAAAATTTCATCATGTCGGTCGACCTGCCGATTGCCCTAGTTCGGCCGACCAAACTATGCAGTTTGGCCTGCAAGAGGTCCAAGTTAGGTCGGTCGAACTTTTCCAAGTTCAGCCTGCCGGTCGGATGAATCCGGCTTGCCAAACACTTGAATCCGGCCTGCTGAACACGAAGTTCGGCCTACCAATCTGAAAAAATTGTAGAATTTTCCAAGCATGGGTCTCGGCCTCCCCGAGCCCAAATCTTCAATTGCAACCTGTTTTCTCAGTTCTTAGGCATGGGTAATAGTCATAAACAATAGAAAAACACAGTAGTTTGCTTTTTAAGGCATTAAAACAAGATTTAAACAAAATTTTCAAATAAATCTGAAAAAAGAGAAAATAGAGAAAAATGAAAAATCTTGATTCAAATCCGTTTTTGATAAAACGAAGTTTATGTTCTAGCTAATCTAAGTTCCTCTAACCTAGATTGAAGGTTTTCTAAGCTTAGAAAAGCTTAGATTTCAAAATGCCAGAAAAATTGAAAAATTTAAAAAGTTTAGAAATTTTGAAAACTAACCTTGGATTAAGCTTTGATTCGAGTTTGTGGTTGCTCAATCGCGTTCTCGAGCCTTCAATCCACAATCCCGAAGCTTGAAATCGAATTTTTGTTTCAAAAATTTTGAGAGTGATAGAGAGAGCATGAGAGAAACTGAGAGAAAGAGAAAGAGAGAGACACGGGCGAGAGAGATAGAGGAGGAGAGAGAAAGTGAATGAGTGAAAATGAGAGAGAGAGAGAGAGAGGTGAAATAAATAGAGGAAGAGAGAGAAAATTAGTTGCACAAAACCGTGTGCAACAACACACTGTTTTTAAATAAAAGCTATTTGGTATTTGACAAATCATTTTATTAACACTTAAAATAACAATTAAAATTAATCAAGAGTAATTAAAATTATTAAAACAATAAAATAAGACAAATTTAGAAATTTCACAAAATAATCAAGTTAAGTTTAAAATACTTGTTATGGCACACTAATCCACCATTTTACATTCTAATAACATCTAATTAACTTTAAGATGTTACAGCCCATTGCAAGTGATGTTGCTAGAGACACACAAGGAGCAGAGGCAGATGACACCATCATTCCCTAACGACTGCGACTTCAAGATTCTTGGCAATTGAAGCTCTCGATCTTAGCGATTGAAGATCACTCTACACTTGTCTCCTCGTGATCTCGGCAATTGGTAGCGAGGTTGGGCAGCAACAGGTACTCTATCGGTATTGCTCTAGTGGAGGCATGGTTGGATGGCAGCGGAGTAAAGATGAGCATTGCTCCTAGCCCAGGCCCCCATTTTGTGAGTCTCATGTTGCCGAAGGGAAGATCGATCGTGAAAGAGAGTTTTACGCCAAATTCATCACCGGAGTTGTCGAGGTCGTTGAGGTCGCCAGAGTAACAGTGGGAGAGGTCATCGGAATTGTTGGCAAAGTTGGAGAGAAAAGAGGAGGACAGAGGGAAAGAAAGGATAGAGAAAGCGTGTCAGGATTTTTTGTGAGAGTTGAAGAAGATAAATATAATTTTGAAATTTTACAATAATTCAAACTATATGCTTAACTATTTTCTAACGTGTATTATTTTTCTTACATTAAAAATTGTAGCTGTAGTATTCGGTGCAATTTTCATTTTTTTTTTCAACCATGCCTTTATAAATACTTTCCTCTTTGTAATTTCTCTACAGAAGTTTTTTTTTTTTTTTTAAAATGTTTATTATTTAAATATTATTTCCAGTCTGAAATATGTGCACATACAAAGTCTGTATTTTGACATATGATATTGGATCCAAAAGTGTATTACTTTTAATTTTATAATTTTTATATTTTTGTTAAATTTCTTTTACTAATATAACCTCTTTAAAAATCTTTCCTCAAATAAACCTCCACTTAAATTTTTCCTAGTAGTCTTTTAAAATATTCTTCTTTAGAATGTGACTCAAGTACGTGTCTTTTTTCTTCTTCTTCTCTTTTTGTCCCCCCGATCGTACTTCCAAATACTATTTTCTTATGTATACCCCAAATTTGGGTTCTTTTTTCTTAGCTTTTGCCGATATTTCTTTCTTGCTTTCTTTTTTTAGGCGACTTTTCTACTTTTTTACTTTCTTAGTCTTCAAGTTCATATTTTTCTAACAGCCCTGAACCGTATATTTGCAATGTTATCTTCGGAAATACTTTTTTTTTTTAATTACGACATTGAAGTATTTTGTTTTCCAAATGCACCCTTTATATTTAAACTTCTTACACACACACCATAATAGTTTTCTATTTCACTTGCCCTCATAATTTTTTTTTTCTTAAATATGTTGTATGTTTATAAGTGTTTATATGTTACACCGAAACACAGATATTAATTGTAATGTGCACTTCGGTGCATCTATTTTTAATCCCGTATTTTTAAATGTGCCTCATCAAAATGTTTTTTCACTAATAAGCTGCATTAATTTTTTTTTTTAATTTGTCCTCTACTTAAATATTTTTTCACACATAAAAGTATTTTTTCCCCCAAATGTAAGCCTTATAAGTATTTATCTTTAACTTTTTTTTTCTTATAACACTCTCAAATATTATGCTTTCATAAATACTGTAAAGTAATTTTCTCTTTAGCTTGCCTCTGTCAATTTTTAGCTGAGAATATAAATGGGAGTTTCATTTTTTTTTATTGCTCATTCATTTTCTTTATTTATTTTTTCATTTTGCTTTTGTTGGCACTAAATTCTTCCTTTTCCCTCCTTTTTCCCTTTTGTTGTGTTTACCTGTTAGAATAATGTCTATGATCTAAATATGCACCAACAATATACATATAAGATCAAAAGCAACGAATTATCTCCCACCATTGATGTCGTTAGTGTAATCCAAAACTTCTAGTTCCACCAGTTTGGGAGCTTCTAAGACCTTTTCAATCTCAGAAGAACGACGGTGTAAAATGGAAGGTGAGAATGATGATCTTAGGGAACCAAAACGTGCTCTCTATATAGAATCTATCCATCACAGAGTCTATTTCAGTCAATCCCAAAGGAAATGGAATGGTGGGTTATTTTAGCTAATTTTAAATTGGTGCAAATCAAATTCTAATTTAATGGAATTAATGGGATTTGTGATGTGTTCACACCCAAGAATTACTTCACATTAAAAAGAAAAAGTCAGCATTACCTGTTAAACTAAAATATTCTTTCCTTGAAATATCCTAAAACATCATTTTGTCCCATGTGGCTCTCGTAAATAATTTTGCTGTCTAATTACAGTACTAATTTTTTTTTGGTAAATTACTCAAATAGTTCT
The DNA here is from genome assembly GCA_946598075.1 of Artocarpus hirsutus. Classification (NCBI taxonomy): domain Eukaryota; kingdom Viridiplantae; phylum Streptophyta; class Magnoliopsida; order Rosales; family Moraceae; genus Artocarpus; species Artocarpus hirsutus. The sequence goes on from CAMOHE010044902.1 coordinate 29,857, forward strand.
TAACCTTTCACGAAAGTAAATATTTACTCTCAGCCTTTTTTTTTTATTTATTAATACTTAACTTTTGATTTTAATTGCTAAGGATCAATTTAATGATCAAACATTTAATTTTGTACAAAAAAAAGGTGACAAATTGATCTTAAAGTTATCAAAAAGGTGACAAATCAGTCCCAAAAATTAATGGTTCAACTGTTAAATTGGTTCTTCAACAACTAAAATGAAAAGTTAGGGACTGATAAATCAAAAATAAAATATTAAAGACTAAAATTATATTTTTGTCAAAGAATGAAGACTAACGTGACAATTTATCTTCTTTTTTTTAATGTGATTTGGCTTAAACATTATCGATTTATATGTCTCCCATAAGTTCTTTATTTGATTTGTGCTCGGCAAATCTTTTTTTTTTTTTTTTAATAGAATGTGTTCCACTTACCTATAAACGTGTTAAGTTGAAAATACATATTTCATTACTTTTCATCTAAACTATTAGAAGCGTAACCGTTTAATCCTAAAACCGTGTTAGATTTTTTATCGACACTATTTCAAAATCTACCGCGATAGGCCCCACAATATTCCATGATCATGTTCTTCTAATCATGTTGCTATTGCTCACAGTGTGTGGCCGTTATTAAAACAATTGGAAATTTCCACAATGAAAAAATCCCTTGGAACGTGTATAAAAGAGGGGAAAAAAAGATGGGGAAGCATATAAAATATCAAAAGACTTGACATAGAGGAAGTTGAAACATATGTACTTTCTGCATCAGTTTTTTTATTTAAGAAGTCTTCAATAATTATCCAAACCCACTCAATTTAAAATTCTGAAAAATAAGCTATTCATATTTATTTAATTATAATAAATTAGATTAACTAAATAATGCCAAATATGGTGAAGCCCACTCTGAGCGCCCAATTACGTCATCTAAAAACTTGAAGTCCAACATAAGAATTGGATGAGAAAACTTCGAATGGAAGAGTGGTAGGAACCGTTAGTTAGAACTATTTTTATTGTAGCATGTGAGAGTTTTACACTATAGCAACTTTTTTTATTGTTACTGTAGCATGTAAGAGTTTTACACTGTTCATAACTGAGTTTGTGGTAAGAACCGTTGTTTCCACCACTTGGCCAAACACCATGAAAGCGGTGGCTAGGTTTGCTCTTACAATAATATTTGGAAGCATATTTAGAAAAAATTTGTATACGGAGCACTGCATATTAATAGAATATGGATCCCAGATTACAAGCTCCACATTAGAGTCTACTTTCAATTAACCGACAGTGGTTAAAACTATTTGTACTACATTTACTTTTCATTGGTTATAGGAGAAAACCTCATATTTTTAGAGCTTGGCACCTTCTTCTTTTTTTTTTTTTTTTAAACAAAATTTAAATAGAATTGAAGAAATAAAAATTTTCAACACTTTCTCATAAATAAAAGTGAGAATGCCACATTTTCATGTTGGGAAGATATAAATGAGGTAAGTATTAAAAAAAATCCTAATTCTATTCAATGAAAAAATTGACGCTTATTTTCTATACAACACTCTTACGATACTGATTTAATGACCTTTCATGGAAAAACATCGCCTTATGTTACACATTTGCGACGATTTTGTTAAAAGCCATCATTAAATGTGCTTTTAAAGTGTTTTTACAAGTTTTAACAATGTTTACCGATAGTCATCTTTTCTTGAATTTTTATTAGTGTAGCATTAGTAAATTATGATTCTTGATAAAAATACAGTGGAAAAATATCTCTGTAGCTAAAGTACAACCATGAATTATTGTTCTTAGTCCTATTTTTTAATATCGAACAGGAACTAAAAACTCTATGTTTGTTCATGTTTATTCTGCAATATAAATGCTAATCACAATATGTGCTTTAAAATTCATCTAATTTAATAATTAGTAAAACTAAAGTCAGAGGGAAACAATGAAAAAATGACCTAGGTCTAAAGAAATATAACACCCCAAAGTTAATTAAATAGAATTAGAATGTTAAATGGTGAATTAGTGTGCCATGATAAGTGTTTTAAACTTAATTTGATTACTTTATGGAAACCTTGTGTTAATTACTTTTTGATGATTTTTAATTGTTCTAAATTGTTTTTGATTGCTAATTTAAGTTTTAATAAAACAATTTGATTTGAAAACAGTGTGTAGTTGCTCACAGTTTTGTGCAACTACTTTTCTCTCTCCTTCTATTTATTTCACTTTCTCTCTCTCTCTCTTCATTTCTCTCGTTCACTCTCTCTCTTCTCTTCCCTTCTCTCGGGTTCTCTCACCCTCTCTCATTCTCTCTCTAAAATCTTTTAAACAAATTTCGTTTTCAAGCTTCGGGCTAGAAGATCGAAGACTCGGGAACAAGATTCAACAACAAAAACAACGTTTTCAAGCTTTGATTCGAGGTTAGATTTTAAAACTCAAAGTTTTTCTATTTTTTTTTCAAAATTTTCTTGCATTTTGAAATTTTAGAGTTTCTAAGCCTAGAAAAGCTTCAATCTAAGTTAGATGGACTTAGATTAGCTAGAATGTAAACTTCATTTCATCAAAAACGGATTAGAATCAAGATTTTTTATTTTTTCTCTATTTTCTCCATTTTTGGATTTTTGAGAAAATCTTGTTTAAAACTTGTTTTAAATCGTTAAAAAGTGTTCTATTATGATTTTCTATTGTTTATGATGATTATCCATGCCT
>CAMOHE010044903.1:0-22760 GCA_946598075.1 Artocarpus hirsutus
AAGAAGAAGAAGAAGAAGAAGAGAGAAAGAGCTTAATGGTTTTTTTTTTTTTTTTTGGTCAGTTAAAATGTAACTTTCAACAGATATCATTTACTTGTTGGTTACATCAACTTTATCAACTTTACATTGACCCACTTCACCTTATCCTTGGAATTTTGTAGCATATTTGTTTGGAAAATTATCCTAGACGAGTATATCTCTCTCTGATAAGTTCTATTGTTTCTATTCACAACCATGCCAAAAAAAAATCTATGTTTGACAGACCAATTTGAACTGAAAAATTGGTTTTAACACTATAATATGTGAGATATTTATATTACAATTGTTTTTTTTTTTTGCTTTACATTATAGTATGTAAAAGGTTTACACTATTATTGGTTCAAACTAATTGGATTGAACTGATGTGTTAAAAAACTTAAATGTTTCTCAATGATAACCTAATGCTTTATTCAAAGGCACAACAAATGCTCCATACTAAAAAAAATGTAATGTCTTTGGTATACCCTATTTTTTTCTTTTTAAATTTGCAAGTTGTTTCTTAAATTTTTAATTTGGATAAATTCTCTTTTAAATTTTACAAAGTATTGGAGAATACTCCCAAGGATACGGGCTATAATTAGAATTTAGAGAAATATAGGGTCTGTTTGGTTCTATTTTTAAAACATGTTTTGTTATTTTTAGAAACACAAAAAATAAAAATTATTTTCAAAGAGTGTTTGGTTAACAATTTTGAAAAATTAAAAATGAAAAAATTTTCTAAAAGATTCCACCTTTTCTCTAGATTTTGAAAACAAAATTATATCAATAATTTTTTTTTAATTTTTTTATGCTGAAAAACATACCGCCATATACAATTAAACAAAATATCAGAAACAATTTTAACATATTTTTCAAAACATTCTCATTTATATATTTTTTAAAAAACAAAATCTAAAACGAAAACACTACCCAACGGGACCAAACTATTCTGCACATCAGGTAAGCTCATTCAAAGAGTATTTGGATATTCCGAGCCAAAAAAAAAAGTATTTGGAATTGTTTGGTTATTTACTTTCAAAAAAAAAAAGTTTCGTTATTAATCTAACTAGGGAATTGGACTTTTTATTAAAAAAAAGTGAGTCGTAGTGTGATCCAAATTTTTATGTATGGCATAAAAGAAGATAAGCATATCTTCTTTAGCGGAATAACATGTAATTTTCTGTATAAAAAAAGGGAATTCAATTGGACTAGTTGAAGTTGGACTTTAGAAAATTATTGGTTGGACTTACGCTTTGAGGGGTCAACTCATATGGGCTCAACTATAAGGTAGCCCATGTTTTTGGGGTGAAATATGGCCTCTGGCAAGTGGAGGTGGGACAGAAGATAAGAATGCGTTTTTTGACTTTTGCGAGACATCAATGATGTCCAATGACAAGTCCTATTTGTGATTTTTTTAAAAGCCTCGGGAGCGAAAAAAATATGCTCATACTTAGTTCAATATAGTTGAAAAATATAGCTTTTATAACCGCTTATCATCCAAAAAAAAAAAAAGAAAAAAAAGGGCCCCTAGAAACCACTTGTGCTCTATTATGCCCCAGTAGGAGCCTTTTGAGCTTGATATTTCATGACGAGGAATATTATCATTCTGGTATGTTATGTTTTACTTTGTGTTTTGAAAAATATCGGAATGATATTTCTATTTTTAAAAACATTATTTTAGTACTCGAGTTTATATTTTTTATATGAAATTTTCTTATTACTTTTTCATTGGTAAATCCTAAAGTAATTTTGTAAGATTATAATAGTAAATCAAAACAGAAAATTAAGCAAAATTCATTAGAAAACACATATATAAACATTCATTTTTTGGTATTATTTGTATTTATTTTTTATAGTTTTTATAAAATAATTTGACTCTTATTAATAGAAGGTAAATTAGAAATTTCATATCTCAAAACACGACTCAGAGTACCAAAATGTTATTTTGAAAAACTGCAATGTATTATTTTGATATTTTCTAAATAACAGAGTATCAATATAATGTTTTTTTAAAATACAGGTCACTAAAATAGTAAAAACCTATTACATGGAAGATGAAACTTTTTCTCCTTTCTTTGTTTGTGCTACAACATAATATGATTTATTATTGAAGTAATTGAATACCATTTCATGTATATATTTGATGGGACTTAGAAAAATATTTATCTAGTGTTATATTTGATTCGTGAATCGTAATCTAAACATTTTTACTACAATATTTTCTCTAATAAAAATTTAAATTTCTATTCATTTTTTTCAACCATGAACCAAATAGGCTCTAAGTGACATAGTTGCTTGTTAGATGTACATCAAACGTGTGATTTTTCCCATATATTTTCGTTTGTTATATGCTCTCAAGAAGCACCCTGTTGTTCTCTAGTCTCTCCTAGACATATTGTCGTTTTCCCATTCTAGAATTCCTATTGTTTGGAACTAGAAATCCCACCTTACTATAAAACAAATTCTGGTATCAAATATGTTACAGGGAAAACTAACACAAGTCTCTATCTATCACGAGTTCAAAGCGTGTGAGCCGCTGATTAAGGGATTATATTATTATTATTATTATTAGTACCGGAATTGAGAGTGAACAAAATGCATGCTTCTTAGTATTCTATTTTAATTTTTTAATTTTAATTTTTTTTTTCAATTAGCCAACCCACGCTTTTCATTCAACTTAACTCCTTTCCTTGTGATTTGCTTCTCCGAGAGTTATTTACTAATTATCTTGTTTTAAATATAATAATGTGTTTAAATTTTTTTGAGTTGACTTTCTCCCCAAGTGCACTCCTCACCAATCAAGTTTCGGTAGCCCTCAATCCTCATGACATTAGAGAATATACAAGATACACAAAGCATCGTTTTCATTTTTTTTTTTTTGGATCCATAGGAAAAGAGGCATATAGCATTTTTTGAATTTTTTTTAATAAGTCATGTTTTATAATGTATGAGGTAAAAGATATTTATAACATAAATAGAGAGGTAAATAAAAATTATTTACTCTTAAAAACACTATTTACTTCAGATATTTTAAAACGTATTATATCTTTACATTTTTAAGTTAAAAAAAAATGTTATTTACGACAATTTTTATGGGTTCAAAACGGGTAGAGGGTACATAATTGTTTTCTACTAAGCTTCTTTCTTGAACCCATTTCCAATCTTGCTTTTGGGGTTAATGTGCGAAAACTCCATAACTTAGTTTTGCATACAAAGCCTAAAGTATTAAGTTATAATGGCATTGGTATTATTTTACCAATATATTTTCTTTTTTTTCATTTAATGATCATAATGGCCTCATGTTTCAAAATCATATCTAGCAATAATATCCTCATATGATGTCCTAGTTTTCTTTATTAATCAAACTTATCGAGATTATTAACTTATACTCTAATATAAGTGTATTTAATGGGAGACATAACAGAAATACATTCATGATTTTTTTTTTTTTCCTTTCCCCATTTCTTGATGAAATCCACTTGTACATATAGGGCACACCTCCCAACGCCTAGAACATGCTAGGAAGGTAATTGTGACGGGAGAATATTGTCATAAACATATATTTATAAATAGGATGTAGATGGAGCACATGTAATTATATGCATATACACAATTAATGTGAAGATGTGGAAACTATACATCGTGCACAACTTACACGTGTTAGATCTTTGTTATAATTTGACTCAAAAAATATATATATTCTTCCACTCTCTAGCCATGATCAAGGCACTAATTTGCCTATTTCAACTCTTGTAAACCTCTACACCCCATTATTTTCCTTCTGTAAGGTTACTTCTGAAAGAATAAGCGACAGGATACTTTAGGTTTTTCCATATCCTTTTTATAATAACCTATTATAACGAGTACTATATTGCATATTTTTAAGAATTAAAGTGTACTCAAATTATACATAAAACTAACCGAATATAATGAAAATCTAATTCTCCAAAACAAGGTGTGTGTATATATATATAATTCTCCAAAACAAGGTGTGTATATATATATAATTCTCCAAAACAAGGTGTGTGTAAGGAACCATCCCTCGTACATACCTAGAAGTAAAAAACCAACTATAATTATCATTAAACGTAATATCGATGTTAGAGAGATGTAACACCAAAAAATTTACTCTAAAAAACGTAACAACAGTAATATGCAATTACACCTCTCAAAAATTAATATAATATACAATGTTTTAAAACGATACTTTAGTGACAATTATGTTGCGTCTCTCTAACAATGATGTTATGTTCAATAAATATCATGTCATGTTAAGTCATATTTTTTTACTTTTACACATTACGACGAAAGGATCTTCCACTGAAACAATTGGAAAACCCCACATATATATGCCTCTAAATATATATATATATATATACATATATTTATGTGTGTGTATTAGTACTTTAAGGGCACGTTTGTTTCATGCATTCTTTGAACTCAATAGACTCAAATTTAGATTTAAGTATTAAAAATCCTTTGGATACGCTTTTGTTTCCCCCAAAATTTGAATCATTTGAGCATCAATAATCTAAGTTTTCAAAGTTCTCATCCCCTTAAACTTTTGATACTCGGATATCTTTGTTACAGTAAAAACTAAAATTCTCTCTCCTATATTTGAGAAAAAAAATCATAACTTTTTCATTTGATATCCGATTGAGATGATTCTTTTTTCACTGTGTTCTTAATGAAGAAAGGAATAAATCAAGATCTATATTACATATTTTTTAAAATCATTAATATTAAAATTTTGTTAGATTTATTAATAAATTAAAAATTATCTTCACTATCTTTCCAAACACAAATTTTAACTTTATTCCATATTCAGATTAAAACTTAAATGCACATCCAAACGTCAAATCGAATAACAGTTTAAATAACTAACTCAAATCTTAATTTAAATCATACTAACTCAAATTAAATCACTAATTCGAATCAATTTACCAAACGGACCTTAAATTGTCTGAGTTTAGGTATATATGTCTCAAACCAAAGAATTTTCATTCTTTATCCCATTTCTTTTTGAGGGAGTACTTTAGGCCATATCTAATCCATGCCTAACAGCACATACAATGGGAAAGAAAACACAGTCATTACTAATCATACCAAATCATTCTGTATATATACCAAAAAACATTATAACATTTCATAAAAACTCTCCACTACTCTCTCTCTCTTCCCCCCTCTGTATATCTTTTCTTGCAATCTAAGCCTCCTCTGTCTTTTATTTTTATTTTATTTTTATTTTTTTAAGTTTCAATTTTTATTTTTATTTTTTTTTTATTTGGTCCAACTTGTCCCACTTTATAAACCCAAATATACTCAAAAGGCCCCAAAACTCTTAACCCTCTACAACAAGACTCTCAACCTCAAACCACATATAAGAAAAGCCTAAGACCAAGTAGAAGAAGAAGAAAGATCAAAATTGAGTATGAGCTCAGTTTGCATATCAAACTGCGTAAACGACACGCGTGACCCGCGCGTGCCGGTACGCGCCACCTACGTGAACCTCTACAAGTGGCCGGAGTCGGACGCCGAGTTTGTCCGGTCCGTAAGCTCCCGCGGCTGCAAGGCCACTACAACTGCCGGAGCTGCCGCCGGAGCTGTCCGGTTCGGGCACCCGAGGGTGGTGGACAGCATCTCATGCAGGCAAATGTACCTTCGCAGCTACAAATTCTCCAGAGAAGATGATCATGATGATCAGCAGAAGAAGAAGAAGATGACCCAAAAGTGCTTTGGCTGTAGAGTTCTTAATCCTAAATTGGATGATGATCATGATCTTGATGATCATGCGGATCAGAAGGAGAAGAAGAAGAAGAAGAAGAAGTCTTCGACTAGTAGTAGAGGATCATCAGGACGTAATGTTTCTAATGGTAAGAAGAATAAGAACAAGAAGAAGAAGAGGTGTTTGTTTCTCGGGAAAGTGAAGGAGATCTCTTACGCTGCTTTGTTTGGGATTTTTCAGAGCTGTTTGTCTTGCGCCGCCACCGTTGATGTGGTTGATCAACAAGATTGATGTAGTCTTTTTAGTTTTTGTTGTTTTCTCTTCTCTTTTTTTTTTTTTTGTTTTAAATTTATAATTTATAATTCTGATATGAGTGTGAGTCTCTTCTATTGTTTTTTCTTTTTTTTTGGGTTTCTTTTTAATGTTATATATAATAGAAAAGGGTAGAGAGAGATATATAATAGGGAAGGAAAAACTGTTTTCTCTTTGTGAATCTGTATATTTTGCATGTGTTTTGGCTTTAGAAAAATTTGGTTTTAAGGATTCATGTTTAATCACTTCATGTTTATGTTTATGTTTGTGAATCTGTATATTTTCATGTTTATGTTCTCTCTCTCTCTAACATTGCGCCCTACACATTAATATGGTAAGGAAAAAGTTAGCAAAAGCGAGCGGAAAAGCCGAAGACATTTTTGATCACTTGTCTCCCTTCTACTCTTCCTCATTATTTTTTTTCTTTATTTTTGCTTATATTTTGTTTTTTTTTTTTACCTAAACTAAAAGATTGCAACTATACATATTCACAAGTTAAATTTGGGAATTATATTCTGTATATATTTGCATGTTTTGCTATAGGAAAATTTTTCTTTGATCTTATCTTATAAGACCTTGTGATCAGTGCCAATACAGTAAGGAATGCAGTAAGGAAAGCTGACACAACCTGTTTGTTTTTGTTTTTAGAACTTTTAGAAATGTTTTCGTATATTTTTCAAAGTAAAAATTTTAAAAACACATTTAACACAATTTTTAAAAAATTTTTATTTTTTAAAACAAAAACATTTTCATCTATTTTAAAAACAATACCAAACGGCCCAATTATTTTATAATAACTTGGTCTCACATTTATCAACCCCAAATTAATATATATAACTGCAAAATTGCCTACTCTAATAAAATTAATGTATTGGACCTTTGTATAATACCTCTAATATTTATTTTCAGGAGCATGAGATTTTTTTTTGGTGAAATGAAGAAGTATGAGAGTTTTTGGCCTCTACATGCGCACAAATTAGAAAGTCTTCAAAGTTGACATTAGTAATAAGGGCCGTCCAATGTGGTAGACTTTTTTTTAACACAAAGTTGACTCAAATAGTCCAAATGAGTGATGGAGATCACCAAGATTTTTAGTGTCTGTTGCACTTGCAGCCTCAGAGGAAGAAATAGCAAATAGAAAAAATTGCTTTGGATTCTATTTGGCAAATAGGAGAGATATCATGCGGATTACATATGAAATGGAAAAAAGAATGATGATGATAATAATCATAATAATAATAATAATAAACAAAAGTAGTATGTAGGGTCAAATTAGAAACTTCTCCTCTATGTCCCACTTGAAGCCAATTGTAAGGGTTAAATTTTCCAACTTAGTTGGTGTATAGAGCCCTAGTATCCTACTGTAATAACTAACCAGCCACCAAGGGGAGAAAATAAAAAAAAAATTAACGGTGTTTGAAAGAACGGTAAGAACTGAAAATATTAATTTAAAAACTATAGTATGTGAGAGCTTTATATTGTAGTATCTTTTTGCTTTTTACTACAACTGAGAGTTTTATGCTATTTGTTGATTAGAACCGAAATACCACACAACCGCTTTAATAGCTAGGTTATTTAAAAAAAAAAACTCTCTATCTATATAGTAAAGTTATGAACCGTCATATTACATCATTAATATACTACAATTTAAGGAAATTTGATTTTAAAATAAAGGACTAACTGTTTGAAATTGAAACAATACAAGGGGCAATTATTTATCTTTTTTTTAGTATATCCTACTGCAAACTTCTCAAAAAGAACCTACTTAACAAGCAATGATTTTCTTTATTATTTTTCTCAGCTATTACGGGCAATAACCATATTATTGGAGTACAATGACTCAATGTTTTGTAGAAAAAGTGGTCTTGGTAGTACCCTTTGCTTACTGGCAACGGTAAATTAGTAAAAATTTCTGAAAACTTTATTTGTCAAAAATGACTTTTTCCCCCCCGAAAAGGGAAGAGAATTGAGGAGTAACAATTATGCAAAGCAGTGTATGTGACTGTTATTTAGTAATGTAGCTAAAAAAGTTGGGGAAACAGAGGGACAAAGTCTGGGAACAGAAGAAGAGAATGAAGAGGAAGGGGATAAGATATAATGATAACAACCACCAAACGCATATATTGGCTTTTTTTGGCCTGAAACTTGCATTCTAAGGGGCTAATCAAACACGCCTGCTTTTTTTTTTTTTTTCTATTTATTTTCTTCTTATAAAAATCTTCCTGTGGCCCTCATCAATTGCTTTTTTTATGTAATTATGGTTCACAAAACTCATGATCTTTAGTGGAATGGCTTTCCCTAGAGGACAATGACTCAATACACACACACACATATATATATATATATATATATATATATCTTTATATATATATGCATAAATGTAATTCAATTCTAGATGTATAAGAGGTCCAATCGTTAATTATAGTACAAGGGACCACCAAAGTGGTAGCTTAGTAACATTTAGTTAACCCTTAAATGATTTAATACATAAGAGGTTTTATGTTTGAGCCTGCTGCTAATACTTTATAAACACTTGACGGACTAAGGTAACACGTTTTGTTTTCCGACTCAAATAGTTAAGATTTATAGTTAAATAGAGACATTAATTTAGGGTGTCTTTTAGTCTTGCTCGAGGAGGTAGCTACAATTAGTCGCTCATTCTACAGTTTTTTGATAAAAAGAAAAATTGTAATACTAAAAAGACATCAAGCACTTGATATTGAGCCAGTGATTCTGAGAATAGAGTTTTGCTTGATCTGCCAATAAACCATGGCTGCACTGTACTTATTTATTTTAATTATTAAAAAAATATGGCTGCTATTCACTAGAAAAAAAAAAAAAAAAAAAAACCCTGGCTGCTGCCTCCTAGTGCCTTTTTACCAAACGCACTTTATGCATTTAATTTTGCTAATCGCAATTTATGTGCTAGGTCATGCATTCTTTCTTCTTTTTTATATATGAAAAATCATGCAATATGGTCATATTGTTTAGTGGGAACAATATTCTTATATGCTTATCCCAAATGGACCAATCACACGTTGGTCCATGCCAATCCATTTTTGTTTTTTCCTCATTTCTTTGATGTCTTAAAAGTCCTTCCACACTTGCTTTGTGGGATTGATTTGGAAACTCAACTTCACAAAACCAAATCCTCTCCTAGACTTTTTGAGACTTGATTATTTAAGTATCAAGACTCTGATTCTGATACCTGCATTTTTTAAGAGATACAACTCGTGTTTGTTCGCAAGAAAGTGGTCACAACCCTTGGTGTAGAATTGTGTCCTAATGTATGTGGGACCAGTTATAACTGAGGATGAAAATGTTGATATTGATATCAATGAAAATTTCAAAAGTTTGTTACTCTTGAAATTATTATAGGTTGATTTTAATGGTTATGTCACTAAAACAATTAAAAATACATGTAATAAACTTAGTAAACTGGCTGACATTTCCCACATTGATAAACCAACCAGCTGCTGATTGTGTAATCAAGAGAGAACCAAATGAAAGCAATAACTAATCATTGTCGTTAAGGAGTAGGTAGTAAATTGAGACGTGTAAAGTTAATAAGTCTGTTTGATAACATTAGATTTGAACTGAAAATCCTACAACAATTTAAAATTTGTAGAAGAAAGCATTATAGCAAAATTGATTTGAATTAAAAACTTTTTAGTTCAAACCTATATTTAGAAATATATAGAAAGTGAGCTGAAAATGGAGGGGGCTAAAGAATACAATCACGACAAAGTAACGTGGAAAAGTGTGACATTGCAATGACGTATGAGTAACAATAGAGCAAACTGCTAGAGAATTTTGAGATTACTTCATTGAAAGTTGAAACCCATTTGCAAATGCCAATTTCGGGTGTAAAAATTTGCAAGAGAATGTGAGTGTAAAATTGTTGGCTTAGAAAACGACCAAACGACACGAAAAAGTGCAATAATGGGGCAACATGTGAGCGACAGATGAGTCATATTGCACAAAACCATCTTCGCCTTCACCCCGAATCATGAACCCAAAATAATATCCTAGCATATATACATTTTACTAATTGTCAAAACAATATAAGGGAAATGCCTCCATTTTGTTGAAAATATTTCAGTCCAATATAATCAGCTCTTAGGACCACAAAAAGAGAGAGAGAGAGAGAGAGAGAGAGACCAGAATTTGGCTGCTTCTAGGACAATGGACGATAATGTTCTCAATGTTCTCAAGAACGACGTCCTTTTTTTCCATAGTACAAGACACGAACATGAACTTATAAACTACCAAATAATGAATCTTCCCTTTTTAATTTCATGATAATATGCAGCTCTTAAGCATAAGATTACATGAAAATCATATCATACAAAAGAAGAAGAAGAAGAAGCAAATTCAATGAACGTGTGACGATAACTACACAATTTTAACAAGTTTACGAAGTAAAATGAAAAATAATTATCTAGAGGGATATTATCATTTTTATACCTGTGCTTTAGAGAAACATCACATTAGTCCTTGTTGTTTGAAAAATATCAAAACAATCTACGATTGGTAATCACCAAAATACAAGAAACCAAAAACTTGTAATAAGGATGCCAACAATTTGATTCCAAAGAAGACCGCCTTTGTACTGCAAATTTAACTCTTGTAGCCATCAGAGGCAATAAATTTCAAGGTCCTAGCCTTACCATTTCACTCCCAAATCCATCAAATTTTCAGGATCAGAGTTGTTCAATATAGGCACTAATTGGTTACAACTACACCTCCAACTGAACATCCCCTGATTCACGGAAAGTAGCTAGAAACAAATGGTAGTTTACATGAAAGTCTTGAGCGTTTCTTCTTCATATTTCCTTAAAATCAAACTTCATCACCTTCCATTCTTGACAATCTAATATTGATAATCTATTCAGGCAGGAGCAAAAAAAGGACAACGGGAATCATGTACTAAGGTAAAACAACTAAAATACAACAGGTATTGTGCAGTTTTCCACCATCGAAAGTTACTCGAGTTAATTAAATTTTCGTACTTATTTTTGCTCTGGTATAATTTTGATGTGATCCGATACCCTAGCACAGATTTTTCCTTACGATAAAGACAAACTGTGATGCAATAACACCCTAGGCAACTCCTTAGCTTTCCCTCAATTTTTCCTACTTTGAGAAGTGATAATGAACTAGAAAACGTAGAATCAGTAAGGATCAACAAAATCTTCAAAAAAAAAAAAAAATAATAATAATAATAATAACAAATAAAAATCAAGCAGCAAGACTGGATCATTCAACTAAATTATGATCTGTAGAATACGATTTTTAACGCCACCATTAAAGGCCGATAACAAGCCTTGTTGGACCCGTCTTCCCAAAGACACCGGACGAAAGCAGAAAGTATGATATGTGAGTACCCAGTCAAAAGAAAAGTTTTAACTAAAAGTTTCTCTGAAATCCTAATTGAATCCTACCCCAAATCAACAAGGGAAATGAACTTTTAACCAAAGCTTTGCCTAGAAAAACAAAGGGGACGACAAAGATGCACAAGATTTGTGTTCCAACTACATTTACAACCAAAGGAAATCTAACCCATAACGTTTTACCTAGAAATGCCATAATGACACTGAAAAAACAAAGAGAGAAAAAGATGTTCCAACAACATTTAGAACCAAAAACATGATCTAACCCAATAAATAATTTTCTTCACTAAAATCACAATTCGATTTGAGATATCATTTCCAAGCAGCATGAACAAAACCTTAAATTTCGGGGATCTCACACAAAAATTGAAATCATAAAATTGCTAACAAGGCTGTCATTGCAATCATCACCACAACAAGTATTCCTCAAGTGGTTCATCACTATTGGATCAGTTTTCTAGATGCACACCAAATTGAAGGGGAGAATATACCTTGTATAACAGATATTTGAAGGTAAAACTTTTTCTCCAATTTCCAAACCAACACAATAAAAATTCCTTGCCTTACCTTTCCAGCATCACAGTGTCAAGGAAATCTAGATCAATGCTACACTGTATTACTTGAAAAGACTATTTTCTTCTTAAGTGCCACAAAGAACTCTTTACAAAGGTCATTAGTATTCTACGAACCAGGGGAAGGAGAAGGACCGTTCTACAGCTTCCAACAAGAACTTTGGAACCTCATAGTATCAAGTCCTACTGGACTAGTCTAGCCCAAACGCTCAAGCTTAAATGGGAAACGGGATATCTAGCACAGTGATTACTAGAAAAGTTAACCCCTCACATACAGTGACTACAACGATCCCACAAAGTAATCTATTCTCCAAAACGTATAAATCAACACAAAATAAGATCCCCAAGCAACATGAACAAAGATTCAACTAAGAAAATATCACGCTGCCAAAGCACTAACATTGTTGCCAAATACAATCCTCAACAGATCTCAAATCAATATTTCACTCTCTCCACTTTTGCCTAAAAATCCGATATGAATGGAAAATAACAAATCACCAAAGAATCGCATAACTAAGGTGAACCACTCACAAGTCCAATTAAAAGACAGCAACAAGCCTCGCTGTACCCAGATAGGAAACCGGGATATATGGATGCTAATTATCAGAAAAGCTAAACCTTCAACTGAATCAGCATAATGTCATTGAAAAACACGTAAGGCCTGGAGTTTTCATCTATAGTGACTCCTAACAACTCGATAAGCTCTATTCTCTAAAATCATATAGTCCAATGCAATATAATAACCCCAAAGCAACATGAACAAAGACCAAAACGCTGATGTGGCCATCAACTACAAGCTGGTTTAAAAGTTGAAACCATTTTCCACCTCCACTTGCACCTAAAGATCCAATCTGCATGAAATTATCCTTTTCTCCAAGAGTGACACAGCTAACATGAAACATTTAACTCTCAGCAACATCAACAAAGCTTTCAATAAGGAGATTCTCACACAACTGCACCTAACACTAAGGCGCAACCAATTAGCAATGAATTAGGTCCTACAAGGTTTGCAGTTCTTGATCTGTTTAGAAGGTACAACCAAATTGCGACACAAAACTTCCCTTGGTTATAGCAAAAATCTTTAAATAAGTCACTCTTTTAGTAAACTTATACACATGTACTGCTGCAGTCCTATTTGTTTTCTTACATTGCCAGGACATGGCAACCTACATTGTTAATTGGGGACATGTTCAAACCATATGAATGTCAATGACAAGGAATAGTTTCTAGTTAATTGCTACACTACAGAACAAAAATTTCCTTTGCAAGTCCCTAAAGAGGGGAATTGCTTACCTATTTTCTATCTAACAAACTGTAAGAGGATAAAAAAAAAAAAAAAAAGAGAAAGAAAAAAGAATATACCTTGTATTTGGACCAACATGGACATAATGAAACCCCAAAGAAGACAAAAACAGTGCAAATTGACATGCATAACTAGCTAGAAAAACGAATTATGTCAATAATTTTTTTTTTCGTTTTATGTTTCACAATTCACCACCTCTATATGGCATAATGCAGTGTCATCAAGATAACTATAAAACGAAGCACAAACAACAAACGGAAATGTTAACAACTTAGTACAATCAATCTTACAATGGGACAATGAATGATAATGCACTAAAAAGACATCAATCCAAAGTAAACCCAAAAAAAAAAAAAAAAAAATGGGGGGTGGGGGTGGAGTTGTATGTAAACCACTCCATGAAGGAGAGTTCAGTATGAGCAAAATGACTCGATAATTCTATGGATCAAAACGTTTCAGTTACATTTAATAACCAAAGCTTTCTTCAAAGTAAACCCAAAAAAAAAAAAGTAAAGAAAAAGATTACAAGTAGAAACAGCATACTCGACCAAGGTATTCCTGATTCTTGAATCCGCAAGACGACCCACAAAGCCCTGCCATTTGCAGAAACCAAGCAAGCAAAGTCTCTCCTTGACAACCCAATTGGCCATTTCAAAGCTCAAACTCTTCGTCCCGGAGAGCCAATTCCGCGGCTTCCTCTTCCTCCTCGTCGAGAACAAAGTACTCGTTCTTCTCCACCGGCCTAAACATGTAGAACATCACGGCGTAAAAGGCGAGGCTCGCAATCTCCTCGGCGGCATTGCTCACCCACTGATACTTATACGCCGCAATAGTCTTGAGCGCGAAAACCACAATCCTCGTGAAGTACAAGTACCCGATCACAACAATGTAGAACTGCCTGAAAAGCTGCAGCTTGGCCAGGTTCCTTGCGGCCTTGCCGTCCGTTTTCGACGTCTCCCGCAGCGATCGGATCGACCAAACAATGGGGAAAATGATAGCACAGCAACAGATTATATCAACAAAGAGGAAAACCTGGTTCCAAGTCACCCAATCCTTGATGAACGGCCCGGTCTCGCCGATCACGACCGATGCCACATTCGCCAAGACCTGAAGAGGAATCACGATCATCAAAACCTTCTTCTCCCTCTCCTGCAAGAACGGCTTCAAGAACGACCATCCCGTCCCGATCAAAACGATGACAGTGAAGAGCAAAACGACGCGAATGAACTGGAAAATGTAGAACAAGACGTCCCATCCGTGAGGCGTTCCGGTGACCTTCACGTAATGCTTGTCCTCCGCCGCGCAGATCAGGTTCAGCGCCTTCATGAGGAGGAGGCCGGCCATGAGGAAGTGGATCCGGTGAACCGATCTCTTGTTGGAGAGGAGAGTGTAGATCCAAAACCCTAGGAATCCAAAATAGACAAGGGAGAAGAAGAAGAAGAGGGAAGGGAGCTGGGTGAGGCCGGCGGAGAGGAAATCCTTAGATCCGTCGCGGTCGTAGTTGAAGACCTCGGTGCGGACGTCCATGGAGACGGAGGTACCAGCGGGGGCGCAGTTGGCGAAGAAGAGGCTGTACTCGTTGGGGGCGGTGACGGGGTAGGAGTGGTTGAAGGAGGAGAGAGGCGGCGGAGAGAGGTCGCGGAAGGTGAAGAGGTGGTGGACGTAGTGGGAGCCGAGGACGCAGAACTGGTTGTCCTGTTGCATCTCCAGGAGGACCTGGAGGAGTGATTCCTCCGAGAGGAGGAAGAAGCCGAGGCGGGAGCGGTCGGTGGTGGAGGAGGAGGTGACGGCGACGTTGGCGACGGAGATGGAGACGTGGCCGGTGTGGGTGAAGCCGAACTTCTCGAAGAGGATCATCGGCCGGGAGTCGGCGGTGATGGTTAGGGTTTTGATCTCGCCAGCGGCGTGGGGGATCAGGAAGAGGAGGAAGATGAAGGGCAGTTTCGTCATTCTGGTAGAGAGAAGTCGGGACAACTAGAAGAGAGAGAGAGTGAGACCTTTGAGCTATAGTGGTTTCGCTGGCGTGAATTTGAATGTTTTGTTTGAGTATTTTGACTGGAATGCCCTTGAGATCCTGAGGAAAAAGGTGGAGGAGGGGGAGGGCAGATTAGTCATTTCGGCAAGAAGAGCACCTGGTCACTGAAGCGGCGGCAGGGGAAGGAGTGAGGTGGGGAAATGAAGCTTCCAAGGGGTTGTTTTGACGATAATGCCCTTGAGATCTTGTCGTTGTTTGGTGCTTGGATCTCGCCGGAGCTGCCCTTTCAGCGTCGTGGTTTGTTTAGTGTCGTTTTCGTGATTTACATCTATTAGATTTATTTCCCAAATAAGATACATAACTGTATTGAGGCCGAATGTGACAAAAATGCAAAAAAAAATTCAATTGAGAAAATGGTTTTTTTTTTTTTTCATTAAAAGACACGTTTTTTTTAATATAAGTAAATTATTTTAGCTTTTTTTAAGATGATAAAAAAAATAATTATAACGAAGTAAAAAATCTTAACAAGATAAAAAAAATTAAAACCGTTTTATTGTTCAAAAAAAACTTATTTTTTGATACTAAAAATAAAAAAATAAAAAGGCCATTTAACTGATAAGGCTTTTTCTTAAAGCCTCTCTTACAAAAATCCCCCGATTGTGGACTTGATGCGTTACTAGCAATCAAATTAATGATCTTGTCCTACGTGGCCAATCAACACTTTTATGGTAAGTGCAAAATGTAAAACATACAGAGTTTATCTACGGCCCGTGCCTCGCGGGCCGTCATTGTTTTATTTTACAAGCAAAGTAATATTCTTTTACAGGATAACAACAATATATATTAATAAAAATATATATTAAAATATGTTATATTAAAGATAACATGCAATATTATTTTATATTTTGTTTTAAAATTAAGCGTATACCGTATCTCATATCTTTAGTGAGTTGGTATAGATTATCCATAATAAAATAAAGAACGAGTTCAGTTTTAAGTTCTATTATTTCAATCACCATGGTACCATATCATGTAAACTAACTCACGAGTAATTGGTTGTCGAGGCAATCCCAATTCCTTGACTTAATTGAAAATGATTGTTTCCCCTCTATGCGATGTGATTATGCGACGTTAGGATTTAGAAATTTGACAACGTCTCGAAGACACAACTTAATTGATTAATTATAAGAGTGTTTGAAAGGATGATGAGAACCGTTGATTAAAACTATTTTTATTGTAACATGTGAGAGCTTTTACATTATAGCAATTTTTTTATTGTTATTATAACATGTGAGAACTTTATACTGTTCGTAACTAAGTTTGTGGTGAAAACTGTTGCCAAACAACCAGTATTTATTCTTAATGCAGTTTATCATACTTAAATTAGACCACACAACTTAATTGATTAATTATTTGTCCTTAATGCTGTTTATCATGCTTAAATTAGACCATTGTTATTTTTAAATTGTTACAAGAATATATACTAGTCACTTTTACCAATTCATGATTATTGAAGCCTAAGTGAATTTTGACTTGTTAGAAGGCGTTGGATTATCTGAATTTATGTCTGAATGGACTAATACAAGAAAAATTACTTATGAGATAAAATGATAATTTGCTATAAAAAACTAAATAAATAAAAATATAATTTTAAGGTTTAATCACGAAGTTGTATCAAAGTTGTAATACATAAATATAACGCTTTTCATAAAACATAATAAGATACTAATTTTTATTATACCTAAAAATTTCTTAAATTCATTACAAATTGATGAATATTCTGTAAACAAAAAAATGGTGGAAATGATAACGTGGTTTAAATCAATAGTTTTAACTAATTTTAGTAAAAAACATTAATAAATGGTTTCACAATCTCGGTTAAAATTATAATTGTGGTTATTAAATAGTGTAAAGCTCACACAAGTTATAATAAAAAATCAAAAAGTTGTTACAGTGTAAAGCTCTCACATGCTGCAACGTTTTGAATCACAACTATGTTTTTAACCACACTTCTCAAACACACTAAAAAGCATGTGAAAGTTTTATTCTAACTTATTTTTTCTTGACATTGTAATATTTAAAAGCTTTAAATTGTAACAATTAAAAATTTTGATTAAAACAAATAGTGTCAAATATAATAACAATAAAATTATTCAGGAAAAAAATTGTGGTGGGTGGTAATTGAACTTGTGGACGGTGGTAGGTGACGTATTGTTATCAAATGACGGTTATACCTTTATTGTCCCTGCAGATGCCAATATCACCCTCTTTTTCAAGGGCAAATTGGTCAATTTCATTTCCGGCCAATTACTTTTTGTTCACTCCAAGATAAGAGAGCTACGAGGAGGTGTGGCCTGAGTCCACCAGTCTCCCCGTTCCAACCCAACGACAACTGGACAGGCGGAATCCCCAAATTACTCTCACTAACAATCAATATTTACAGCAAAAAAGCACTGGGTACATCCGTAATTTAAGCCAATAACAGTACCAACAGTGTACTTCTGGGACAGGATTACCTATTTATTGCTAAAATTAACGCAGGAAGCAAGAAACACACCAAGCTGTGTTTTTTTCTTTATTCTTCTGCTAAAAAAAAGAAAAGTAAAAGAAAATGGTGGTTTTTATATGGCGACTAAAAGGATAATAATTATAAACGAAAGCCCAAACTTCGAAGCCTCCGACCAAAGAATCTTCTTCAGTTTATTGATGTTTCAGGATTAGATTGTAATAAACTTTTCATTTTCAGTTCCAAGAGAAGTTTTTGGTTCAGTTTCTGAGCTGTTCGATTTTGCCCAATAATTTTCGGATTAAATTCCATTTATTGATCGTGTTTTTCTTGAAGTTTCCGAATTTTGCTTCCCCAATCTGCTAGTTCTTCACTCCTGGTACGCTCTCTCTCTCTCTCTCTATGTATGTATGTATATTTGTGTATATATATGTATACGACTTTTCAATGCGAATTTCTGTTTTATTGCAATTGTCGTTTTGTTGGGAAATTTGGCGTAAATAGTCTGTTTGGTTGCCGAGAAAACTGTAATCTTGGATGTTTTGGAAATTTAGGAACTTGGCGGAATTTGATTTGGATACTAAGAAAACCGAAAAAGAAATGAAAATTAAAGTTTTGGTTCAGTTTCTGAGCTGATCGAATTATCGATTTTCATTTCCTTTTTGAAATTTCATTTCTTGATCGTTGTTCTTTTTTCTTTAAGTTTGCAAATTTTCTTTCTTCTCACCGAAAAAGCTTCCAAATTTTCCTTTCACTCTATCAGTTCGACACTCTTGGTATGTTCTCTTTCTCTCTTGCCATTTGTTTTGGGTGATTTTGTTGGAGGAGTTGGCGTTAATGCTCTGTTTTGTTGCCGAGAAACTTTGCTCGTTAGAATGTTTTGAAAGATTTATGAATTTCGTGAATTCTATAGCTGTCTTGGAATCTTTTCTTTTCATTTTTTTTTTTTGCAATGTCTACTGCGCTAATGTATGTCTTCCTTTTCATTTAATGAATTTAGGGTTTATGTATGTGGCAAATGAAAATGATTTCGTTTTGTAAATGATCGTCTCTTGGGATTCTTGTTTTGTTGCATGTTATGCAGGTATAGCTCAGGCAAGTGAGACGTTGACTCTCCTGACATCAGAGTTTGAATCTTTTCTAGTTCTTGATCAATCTTTGACAGGATTCTAAAATTGATTTTAGGGTGGCTATAACCAAATGAATGTAGTAGGCAAAGTTGGGAGCTTAATCACCCAAGGTGTTTACTCAGTTGCCATGCCGTTTCATCCCTTTGGTGGTGCTGTTGATGTCATTGTTGTTCGACAGCAGGATGGGACATTCCGGAGCACACCGTGGTACGTTCGATTTGGTAAATTTCAAGGCGTTCTGAAGGGTGCTGAGAAGATTGTCCATGTCTCGGTCAATGGCATCGAGGCTAATTTCCATATGTATCTTGATAACTCTGGTGAAGCTTATTTTGTGAAGGAGGCTGATGCTAGTAGGGACAATGAAAATGGGGTTCCTGAGGATTCTGAAAATCTGGAATTTAGTAGCATAAATGGTGACAAACAGCACAATGGTAATGAACATGTTGTTGAGAGTCGTAGGCTTGACCATAGTGTTTCTGATTCCGGGGTAGCTCAATTGCAAGAGGAATGTGAGTCCTTTGGGGAAGAGGAGAGGGTGGAATCTGACAGTGATCGGAGGTTTTATGAGTTCCAAGATGAGCAATCTTCTCTTGACGGTTCTGTTGAGTTGTCGGAGTATGGATCTACCCGATATGAGAATTTGGATGGTGAGAATATTGTAGAGTCACAGAATTTAGATTCAGAAGTTGTACTGGTCAGTGTGGATGGTCATATATTGACGGCTCCTATCACGGCATCGGAACAGAATACGGAGAATTTGCAATTAAGCACCCCTCAGTTTCATCTTGGCCCAGGAGAAGGGACTGAATTCTGCGATGGCAATGATGAGCTTAGTTCACGTGAAAATGCTTGGGCTGTAGGCTATATCGTTAAGCTAAATGCTTCAGCAACAAATGATGGATCTGATAATATTTCTGGTGTTAACAATGATAATAGTGCTTTTGGGCATCAGCTGGAAGTTTGTGAAGGAGAGGGAGAACATGTCTGTCAAGTGACAGAAACTCAAAATGTTGCATTGACAGAAGGAAATGTTCAGTTGCAATTTGTTTCAGAAGATGTAGCAGAGATCGAAAAGGAAGAGGTTTTGGAGAACTCTTCTGATAACCAAGTGACTGAAACTCAAAATATTTCTGTGACAACAAGGAATGTTCAGGTGCATTGTGATTTAGAGGATGTCGCAGAAGTCGAGAAGGAAGAGGTTTCTGAGTCTAATAACCAAGTAACTGAAACTCAAAATATTGGAATGACAGAAGGGAACACTCTGGTACGTAATGATCCAGAAGATGTGCTGGAAGTCAAGAAGGACGAGGATTTTGAAAACTCTTCAGAGTTACCAGAACTACCTCGACAGCTTGAAGATACAGATTTTGAAGATTTGGCTTCGTCGTCAGGGATCCGAAGTTCAGCCAAGGCTCATCAAACTGTTCCACTGGACAATGGAACTGAGGAAGCTGGTGCTGTAATTGGAAACAATGACGGGTCATCTCCTTCATGCAGCCCTCTTTCAGTTAACAATAACACGTGTATGGATATACAGCATGAAGATGAGAAAGTTGATAAAAATGCCGATGGTGCAGAAGATGCAGGTGTTGACAATGAAGAAGGTGGGTCTCTTCAGTCTGTTGGTGAAAATTCAGAATGGAAGGATGGACAGTCTGATAAATCAACAGCAGTCGGAATAGACTGTACTCCCGAGAGTCCTGCAGATGAAGATGAAAGCACTAGAAATGAGCCAATGGAATCTCCTACAACAACTTCTGCAGAAGCGTTACAAACTCATTTAAACACAAGTAAGCCATTCTTTGTGGCTTTGACAATTATTGTGATTTGCGCCTAAAGCAATTGTTCGTCAATATTACAATTTGCAGGTTTTGAGATCTCGCTCTGTGGGAGCAAACTTCACGCAGGTATGGGCTTGGATGCTGCTGCTGAAGCCTTTAACGCGCATCGCATATCGGCAGAGGAGTTTAAGAGTTCTGCTTCATCGATTATTAAGAATGGAAGCCTAATTGTTAGATTTAGAGGGCAGTATTTGCCATGGGAAAAGGCTGCTCGTATAGCTTTGGGGATGGCTGCGTTTGGTTTAGATCTGCCTATGGAACACAAGGATACAATTCCTGTGGAGCAGGATGACACGCCAAAGCCCAAAAATGATGATTCCGGATTGACATCCACTCCCTCTGGACGAAGATGGAGGCTCTGGCCTATTCCATTTAGAAGGGTCAAAACACTTGAACACACCAACAGTAATTTGTCGAATGATGAGGAATTTCTTGATTCTGAATCTGTTTTACCTGACTCACAAGTAGAAACTCCAACACCCCAGGGCCGCAATGAATCTCCTCGCAAGCAATTTGTGCGGACAAATGTTCCCACTAATGAGCAGATAGCCTCTTTGAACTTGAAAGATGGTCAAAATATTTTAACTTTCAGTTTCTCCACCCGCGTTTTAGGAAAACAACAGGTTTGTGATTTTATTTTATTTTTCATTTTTTTAATTGAGTTAACTATTTAGACCCCATGCAGATGATATTTAGTAAAGTGTCTTTTTCCCCCCTTTTCCATTTCCAGTATTTAGTTGGTAAGGCATGGGGTTTGTTTTTATAGGTCGATGCACATATTTACTTGTGGAAGTGGAATGCACGAATTGTAATCTCTGATGTTGATGGAACAATAACCAAGTAAGACTCCCCTATTCTTCATAGTTCAAAATTTCTTGGAAAGGATCGCTATGATGAACCGCTCAAAGTCGATCCTTTTCCAAACTTAATATCATGCATGCATGTGTATAAGCTTTGTGATCTAACCTTTGACCTTCCTTTCAAATAGCCATCGATTCGTTGCGCCTTATTCACTTGTTATGTTCTATTCCAGGTCGGATGTTTTAGGTCAGTTCATGCCTTTAGTTGGAAAGGATTGGACACAATCTGGGGTAGCTAAGCTTTTCTCTGCCATTGAGGTACTCTCATTGGCTCTCTTGTTTCTACAATTTAAATTTTCGTTCCGTCAATTTTCACTAGAATCATTACCTCCGAGCCTGATGAACCGAATAAATGCTATATGCCATAGAGAAAAGTATGATTACTTCTTCCCTGTTTGCATATGCAATTAAATCATGATGGTAATGTTCCTTGCTAGTATGGTTGTACGAGTTAGTGCAGGGCAACACTATAATACAGACACAGCTTCTGACCGTTAAACAAAAGTCAATTGTTTCAACACATTCTGTTTGTTATGCCGTTGCAAAAATCGTACGAGTTAGTGCAGGGCAACACTATAATACAGACACAGCTTCTGACCGTTAAACAAAAGTCAATTGTTTCAACACATTCTGTTTGTTATGCCGTTGCAAAAATCGTACGAGTTAGTGCAGGGCAACACTATAATACAGACACAGCTTCTGACCGTTAAACAAAAGTCAATTGTTTCAACACATTCTGTTTGTTATGCCGTTGCAAAAATCGTACGAGTTAGTGCAGGGCAACACTATAATACAGACACAGCTTCTGACCGTTAAACAAAAGTCAATTGTTTCAACACATTCTGTTTGTTATGCCGTTGCAAAAATCTCTATCCATTCTTGCATAGATTACTAATTCTTTTTATCGACCTAAATACTTCATTTTCCCAGGAAGGAAAATTAGTGACTTCTGAATTGCATTTGATATCGATGTAGAGTCATAGTTTTCTCTTTGTTGAAATGAGATCTAAAGATAAATTCGAATTTTATGACAGGAAAATGGATACCAGCTACTATTTCTCAGTGCACGTGCTATTGTTCAGGCATATCTTACAAGAAGCTTTTTACTCAACCTTAAACAGGTAC
>CAMOHE010044904.1:0-21745 GCA_946598075.1 Artocarpus hirsutus
GGAGAAAACCGTCGTGGTAGCCCTAATCTTCCACGATGGTTTTCTCCAGAAACCATCGTGGTAGCTCCAAAATACGCACCACTTTTTTGCCTTGCCCATGAAGATACCACGACGGTTTTACATAAAACCGTCGTGGTAGCCCAAAGCTTCCACGATGGTTTTTCAGAAAACCGTCGTGGTATCTTCCCGACTTTCCACGACGGTCTTCATTTTCACGGGTGTAACTTGCCGCGCATTTTTGCCTTTTACACGACGGTGTTTGTGAAACGGTCGTGAAATAAAGGTCGTGTAATCAATATTTTCTTATAGTGAAAACGATGTATAATCATTCACAAACATCAAAAACATATTTCTTACCAATTTTATACTAAAACATAAGTTTAAATCATAGTTTGAGTTTAGAAAATATAACCTCAAAACTTAGTTCAAAAGTATTGTTTTATCTTGAAAATCCCTGAGTTTCCTTAATCAATGAGTTGTTAGGATGAAGTTTATGTGATTTTAGTTAAAAAAAATAGGTGGGATTTTGAGATTTGATCTCTTGAGCTTCTCTTGGTATGATGGCTACCGTGGGAATAAAGATAAAAGTAGAGAAGTTGATGAAAGAAAGAAAGAAGAAGGAAATGAAGAGGGTAATAGAGAAAGGGGGATCAAAAAGAGAAAAAGAAGAAGGAAAGGAAACAAAAATCAAAATCCCGTCGAATGCAAGATACTTGTCTAAGAATTAATGAATGGAAAAAAGGGACAAGGTGATCTCCAAGTCTCCATCGGAGACTTTGGTGCACAAATTGCCAAATGGCAACTTTGTAATTAAAAAAAAGTTCTAAGGGCATTTCAATAATTATATTAAATAAGTGTAGGAAAATTTTAGAAAAATTAAAAATATGTAGAATAAATAATATGGAACAAATTTTAGGTGCAATGAAATTTACAAAATTTAAATTAACACACGAATTATTAAATTATACACAATTATACCCGTTAAAAAAGTGACAGGTATTACAGCTCTTCTCTCTTTTAAGAAATTTCATCCTCAAAATTTTCATACAACTGAACATGACATTAAAACAAATGCGGATATTTCTCTCTCATCTTATACTCAAGTTCCCAAGTAGCTTCCTTAACATCATGATTTTACCACATCACTTTCACTAAAGGGATTTCACGATGATGTAAGATTCTCACTTCATGATCTAGTATCTGAATTGGAACTTCCTTATAAGTTGTCTCTTTGGGTTGGAACATCTGTCCACTTGACACCATGTGATGGGTTTGGTTTATATTTCCTCAACATCGACACGTGGAATACGTTATGTACATGGGACAATGGAGGTGGTAGGTCTAAATGGTGGGCAAGCGATCCACTTTGTTCTATAATCTTGAATGGTCCTACATACCTTGGTGCTACACCAAATCAAGATACACCATGTTTTGGTTTTACTTTCGACCATGAACTCTAATGGTCGCCTTCTGTTGTCTACATAACTCTTCAGTCAACTTTGAGCTGTCTTAAGGCATTCATGAATAATCTAGACCTTATCTATTGTTTCCTTGAAAAACTAAGGTTCCAGATCATGACGTTCTTCCTTTTTAGCCTAACATCGCGGAGATCTATAAGGCCTACCATATAAAACCTTATATGGAGCCATTCCAATACTTGCTTGATAGCTGTTATTGTATACAAACTCAACATATGGTAACTATATGGCCCAATTAATTCCAAAGTCCAACACACAAGCTCGAAGCATATCCTCAAGAATCTAAATGACAAATTCAAATTGTCCATCTATTTGAAGATAAAAGGCCATACTGAAACTCAGTTGAGTTTGTAAAGCTTTTTGTAATCCTCTTTAGAACTTCGATGTAAAACGTGTATCCTTATTAGAGACTATTGACATTGGTGCACCATGCAATGTCACTATTTTTTTAACATACAACTGACATAACTTGGAGACATTATAGCTTGTTCTAATTGGGATGAAGTGGGCTGTTTTTGTTAAACTATCCAAAATTACCCATACGACATCATGTCCCATTTGAGTTCTAGGAAATTCCGTAACGAAACCATTGTCACATGGTCCCACTTCTATTTTAGAATAGGTAGGTTCTTCAACTCACCTCCAAGCTTTTGATGTTCCCCTTTGACCTATTGACATGTCATGTACTTGGAGACAAAAGTTGCTACATCATGTTTCATTCCTCGCCACCAGTATTGTTGCTTCAAATCTATATACATCTTAAAGCTTCTAAGAAGAATTGCGAACTTAGAACCGTGTGCTTCATCCAACACTACATGCCTAAGATGAGGGTCCTCTAGAACAACCAATCTTTCTTTATAATGTTAAGCTAGCCATAATCTCATTGTTCTTACAACTTAAAGCATCCGCCATTGCATTTGCTTTTTCAAAATGATATTGAATGCTAAAGTCATAATCCACAATGTATTCGGTCCATCTCCGTTGTCTTAGATTGAGATCCTTTTGAGTAAATAAATACTTCAAACTTTGTTGATCTATATAGACCTCAAACCTTGTGCCATATTAACATCACTAAATTTTTAGCAGAAAACTACAGCAGTTAACTCGAGATCATGTGTAGGATAATTCCTTTTGTAGAGTTTCAATTGGCACAAGGCATAAGCAACTACTCGACCATGTTGCATTAGCATACAATCTAAAACATTTCCTAAGGTGTCAGTGTACACAATATAAGGCTCCTCGTCATTGGGAATGACAAATACAAGTGCACTGGTGAGTCTTTGCTTCAATTCTATGAATGCTTCCTTACATTTATTGTCCCACACGAACGTAACATTCTTCCTAGTGAGTCTTGTCAATAGAGTAGCAATTTTTGAAAAGTTATCCATGAAGCGTTGATAGTATTCAGCTAATTCGAGGAAACGTTGGATTTTTGACACATTCTTTGGGCGTTCCTAATTCAACACTACTTCAATCTTGGAGGGGTCTGTTAGACATGTATGCCATGAGGAGTAAAAATGTAATATATTTTTTGAGACATTTCTATCCATTAAGAGTTTATTTACTATTCATATACGAAATTATTGCCCTCTTTATGTTTATATTTGTTAGATGTATGATAAGTAAACAAAAGTCTGAGACTGTTGGTCTAAACTTTTAGAATCAAGCATATGATGGACATATTATTTAGAAGACATGATTCTGAAGGTGGCAGTCTAAATCATAAGATCCACAATCGAGGGAGTAAAGTTGGGCGCTTTATTTATGCAAAGATTGCCATGTTGTCTATATACCTAATGGAAGATGGTTTGTCTTGGCTCGGAGGTAGACTCAACGAATTGAAACATTAGTACATTGTTATAGGTCATGATATATTGGATCGGGACGTAAAGTATAATTGATTTGGATTAATAATTCTATCTTGGCAAATCAATTTATACAATTATATATGTTGTATCTTAATCCTGAGATGAATAGTGGGCTCGTTGTTTTGACTTATGTCTTTTAATGTACCAAAGGGTGACATCCACAACTTATGTTGGTATGCATGCCGATACATTGGAGACATGACTCTTGATTGCTTAAACTTATTAGTCATAGATATGGAATCCATAGCTTCTCTTTAGGAGACGATGATATCCTTTTATATGTGCTATCCCATAATTGAAAAACTAGAGCGTTCAACTATTTGGATACATAGGTGTATGGTGAGATAATGAAACGTATGAGAAAAAAAATCAAGAAGGTAATCCTTAAGTCGATTATGGATATTCCTATAGGGATACGATACATTATGATATGTCATAGAGACTTAGTTATTCGAGTTTTGTAATTCTATATAGTTCAAGAGTGCAACTCTAAGCTTTTAGTAGAGTAGCGTTAGAGTTGATAATTATGAAATGTATATCTAAGATATTAGGTTTCATAATTATCAGAAGCTTGAATTATATAGGTCTATCAAGTCCCCTTTGCTACCTGTATTTTTCAAAAAGGCATTTTCTTAGTGCAATTTTGATTTTATTTTTGAGACAATTCTTAAAAACATTAAATTTGGATATAACCGAAAATAAGAGTATTTGATCTATGCAGGATTGAAGACTTGAAGATGGATAATACATAAAGAAGGATATAATTTGAAGATTCAAGGATAAAGAATTGATAATATGTTTTGATTAAGCTCTTGTAATCTTTGTTTTCTTTTTTCTAAGATGGAACCATAATATTTTGATTATTTATTATTATTTTACTTGTAGCATTGCATGATTGTTTTACTTGTCTGCATTATAATATAATTTATCATGTATGTTGATAATATGTCATATAAAATAAGTAGTGCCGCTCGTTAAAATTTGTTCATGCTTTTCCTTCCTAATTAGATAACACCTGCATGCAAGGAAGAAAAATCATATATATGTTTCATATATATATATATATAAATAAAAGGATGTTGGTCTAATACTATTCATGTCCGCTAAAACCATACTTCTTCCAGGGGGGGCTATTTTCTCGTAGTTGTGTGGCTGTTTTGCTTATTCGAGCTCTTTAAAACAAAAACAAAACCAAAAAAAAAAAAAAAAAACCCGCAATGGAGGAGCCTCAGAACAGAAATGGCGGCTCGGCGGCGGAAACCGAGGAGGAGCCCATGGTGGGACCCGGCCCTGCCCCTCGCGCTCGCCCCAAGCGACCTCTCCAGTTCGAGCAAGCATACCTCGACACCCTTCCCTCCGCCAACATGTATGTCCTACTCCACAATTAGGGTTTAGGGTTTTAGGGCTTTTGGTTGCTATTGTTGTTCCTGCAATATAGCTTTTGTTTAGAATTTGGTTGTTCAAGCTCTAATCCACTAGTGTTTAGATGAGAGAATATTTTCTGCTCCATCATTTTTTTAGCTTGCTTTATGAATTTTCTTCTTTTCGTTTTTTAAGCTGAAATTGATTTATGTGGACAAAATATGATACTTTGATCATTTCCCGGATTTGGGTTTAGGTTTTGACTTGTTATTTGATACATTTAAAGTTTTGGTTCATAGGCCGTTTGGAAAACTAAGTTTTCTTTCAGATTTTGTGAGAGAAAACATTGTAGCAAACTTCACTCATGTAACCTTCACTTATGCGCATTGATCTTATGCGGAGGAAACTGTAGTTTCTTCTCATTTACTGGTTTTTTTCTGTGGTAAATAGGTACGAGAAAAGTTATATGCACCGGGACGTGGTTACCCATGTTGCTGTGTCGACTGCAGATTTTTTCATAACTGGAAGTGCTGATGGTAAAACGAAGATGTTCTTTTTTAACATTTCCGAATGTTGCTTGTTGTGTACTACTTCGTATGCTCCTACACCATGGTTGTTCTTGTTGATTTCACACTATTGAGCTGGTTCTGTAAAGCTTTTGGTCATTACTTAATAGGATGTGACTATCTCTGTCAAATTTCATAAATACTTCATTAATTGCACATACAAGAAAAAGGTTCAAGGAGTAATCTGCCGAAATAACGTACATGACCAAATTGACACAATGCACATGGTTCAGGGACTTACGATGCTAATGACCCTAAAAGTAATATATATTTTTTCTTTAAATATGACGAGACGAATCAATGGTTCATAGAGATATGTGTGAGTATTTGGCTAATTCCCCTGTTTTATTATATTTTCCTGTGTCCAAAAATGTCTATCAAGAGCTTCTGCTAGGAAAATTGTGGATAGCCGGCTCAATTTCATTGAGTAGGACTAGAGGAGAGTGCATGTCATTATAGTTGAGTAGTTTTTAACGGAAATATGTTAACAGCATTGATTTGGTTAAACATGAAATAAAAAGGATTATAACTAAGACACATTAGACAAGAATTATGAATTTGCTTTCAGTGTGATGCAAGTTGGCCAGGCCTTGCCTGTTTGGTAAAGATGTTTCTGGTTGTTAAGTATTTGCTTTTTTTTTCCCCTTATGACAATATGCAGTCTTTGTTGATGTTTATCTAAGGTATCGAGTTTCTGAAATATAAAGCTTTATTTTCACTTCTATAAAATGATTCAAAGCAAGTAAATGGCACACACTGTCAGTTAATTATTCATGTAATTTCACTTTCACTGGAATACCTCATATAGCTGGTGTATTATGTTGGGGGCCACATCTTGAGGTAATAAATCTCCTTTAGCTTGAAACATGTCTGCTTACCTTTTTTGGTTCTTTGGTGTTCTTTCCGCAGGACATTTAAAGTTTTGGAAGAAAAAGGCTATTGGCATCGAGTTTGCTAAGCATTTTCGATCCCACCTTGGTCCAATTGAAGGCTTAGCTGTGAGTTCTTCCTTTCATGTCGTAGTGCATGTGCGGGATCATGCATTTTTTTTCCTTTGATATTTAATGTGCAAATAGGTAAATAATATCATCTTACAAATTGGGAAGTACACCTTCAACTCATGTCAAAAGCCAGGACATAAGTCTATGGTATTTCACTTTATGAATTGTGTTGTAATCAAGGATCAGCCTTTTCCATGGACTACAGAGTACGTTGAGGCTGCAATTTACATTAGGAAGAAAAGTGCAAGGCCTGTGGCTGTCTTGGAGATCATACTAAACAATTGCAATGTATCACCTCCTAAACATGCATGCATGAGCACATTAAGCACTTGGCATGGTTTCTTCCCCTCAACAAAATGATTCTCAATTAGAATTTTGAATATTACTGTTAGAAATGTAGTTTTTGTAATTCATTCAACTATGACCTTGGACGCATATTTAATGAACACCATTCGATTAGTCATATTGGGACCACTGTGTTTGTTATTGTGTCTTTTGTATAGGCATTTGGGACTTTGTCAGCTTTTGGGAGTAAGATGAGCATACTTTTGGCTTGCAGGGGTTCCATCTGTTATCCACTTAATAAGTGATGTTAATGGAGAGAGCGTATCATTGAGCTTTTTTTGGTCAGCTTTTGTTTGTTCTAGTGAATGGAAAATGTTGCTTTTAGTGCAGTCATCAACCATGACTTGCTTCAGCTCTGCAGGTCAGTGCTGATGGTCTGCTTTGCTGTACAATTTCTAACGATCGTGCTGTCAAGATATATGATGTAGTCAACTATGATATGATGGTCATGATTCGCCTATCCTTTGTCCCTGGTGCTGTTGAGTGGGTCTACAGACCAGGGGATGCCAAAGCCAGGCTTGCTGTTAGTGATCGGAACTCATCATTTGTGCATATATATGATGCACGAGCCGGTACAAATGAACCTATCATTTCCAAAGAGGTATATTTGCAGCTTAGTGACTATTGTGGTTATTAAATTCCCCATATTGTCTCAATTATCAATGAGTTTCAATGAAAAAACTTTCATGCTGTCTTTGTTTCTTGACACTTACTGATTTTTTTTTACTCAGATGCACTTGGGTCCTGTGAAAGTTATGAAGTACAATCATGTATTTGATACTGTAATTTCAGCTGACTCAAAGGGCATAATTGAGTATTGGAGCCCTGGAACATTCCAGTTCCCAGAGGACAAGTATGTGCTCTATTAAGTCATGCTTTTTTCTCCAGGGAAAAAATGAAAGATTTTATGATTTGCTTATGATTTTTTATTACATGCTATAATTTCTGTGTTTCTATTGCATATTTTTTCCACATACGGGTAAAAACTAATAGTCGTCTTTTTCTCATATTGCTTTTTTCTTTTTATTTAAGTACAGGATTGTTAAGAAATTTGTATGGTTTCTTAATTAACAGTGATATGTAACAATGCTGTTTCATGCTTGCAGGGTCAAGTTTAGATTGAAAAGTGACACTAATCTTTTTGAAATTTTAAAACGAAAAACTGCTGTATCTTCTATTGAGGTGTGCCTGAAATTCATCTTGCTACAATTTTTTCTTCACGTGGATTTCTTGACCTTTTTATTATACAGCTTTACATCCTTAAATTCTTGATAAGCTTGCATTGCTAAGGAATTTTTTTCCCCTTTTATGCATGATGAATCATAATATTCTATCCTGATGGTGAGCCCAGATGGTAAGCAATTTTCAATTACATCACCTGATAGACGGATACGTGTATTTTGGTTTGCAACTGGTAAACTAAGACGCGTTTATGATGAATCTCTAGAGGTGATGTGAATTCTTTCTTGAAAAAATTGGAGAAACTGCTGAAAGAGTGTGTGTTTTAGGATGTTTGTTTTTTCTTTTTTCCTTTTTTTCCCTGTTTGAAATGCTTCTGATTTTGATTCTGTGCTAATTAGGTGGCCCAAGATCTCCAAAGAAGTGATGTCCCTATGTACCGGCTGGACGCTATTGACTTTGGGCGAAGAATGGCTGTTGAGAAGGAAATTGAGAAAACAGAAACTGCACCACAACCAAATGCTGTTTTTGATGAAAGCTCCAATTTTCTTATATATGCAACCCTGCTTGGGATAAAAGTAAGATGACGTTATCATCAAATTTGGACTCCAATGTTAATTACCCCAACTCTTTATACTGATGGAAGGCAAAATAATAATAATAATAATAACAATAATAATAATAACTGCAAATCAACACTTACAATTTGATTGTTTGGATTTTTTGATATGCTAGGAAGGAACAATCATATTTTTGTTCCCTTTTATTCTTTCCCGGCACCCCATTACTTGAGGGGAACAGGGCACTGATGTGTTTCTTTTGCTCTGTACTTGTAGGTGGTAAACCTTTACACCAATAAAGTTGGCCGAATACTTGGAAAGGTGGAGAACAATGATAGGTTCTTGAGAATAGCCTTGTATCAAGGTGACAGGAGCAGTAAAAAAGTTAGGAAACTTCCCTCGGCTTCAGCAAATGCCAACGAGAGCAAAGAGCCTCTTACAGATCCTACTCTTGTATGTTGCGCTTTCAAGAAGCACAGAATCTATCTATTCAGGTACTGGAATCCTTTGGGCCATTTGACTGAGATTTATATATATATATATATATATATATATATTTCTTTACACCGGTACTTTTCTTAGGGCATGCGTTATTGTTGTGTTTAGATGTTTCTAGAACCTTGTGTGATTGATGATGCTTGTGGAGTTGTTTTTTACTTTTTAAGTTATAGGTCTGTTGCCAAATATTCACCTCAGACCGTCTACTGCCCTTTACATATGAGTTTACTTGGAATGAATCTTGGAGTTGCATATTTCTAGTTTGATCAGCTTTCAGGGTTTTTTTTTTTTTTTTTTTTTTTTTTCTTTCCTCCCTCAAGTCGGAGAGAACCAGAGGAACCTGAAGATGCAACTAAGGGAAGAGATGTGTTTAATGAAAAGCCGCCTCCTGATGAACTCTTGGCTGTATCAGATATTGGCAAGTCTGTCACAACATCTCTGCCTGACAATGTGGTAAGTATTCTATTCTTCATATGCATGTATTTTAAATTGCAGTTACTCAATGTATACAATTGAGGAAAACCTGTACCATTTGAATGTTTGCTGCCAATGAGCATCATATGGCTTGTAAAAGAGAAAACGTGGAAGGAGAAAGGAAAGGTAGGGGGAAACCAGTGTTTGGTTGGTTTTGATTTTTATTTCCAGAGTTGCAGAGCATTTGGAGTGGAAATCAAAAACAGTTCGAGGATTGAGTTTTTTTAGCCTTCCTTGAAAAGACCTTGGGACAACTTAAAAAATAATTGTGAAAAAGGCCTTGGGGCATGAAGAATTCTGAAACTTAACGTTGTAGAATTCTTTCCCTTTCCATGAAGCTGGTTGATTTTCGTGAACTATATGGGACTTGTGCTCGTTCGCTTTTTTTTTTTTTTTTTTTTTTTTTTTTGGTGGGGGGGGGGTGTGCGCGATATTTTTAAGTTAGAATGTTCTTGACTCATAAGAGACAGCGAACTGCCAAATAATGAAATTTATGATGTGAAGACCAATCATGTTGTTTCTTTATGTTTTGGACATAAAATGTCTGCTAGCTATCTCAAGACCAAATTTGGGAAAAACAATCACTTGTATTTCGACCAAATGGATTCCTTTCTTCTATTGAATTTTGGATTTTATCCCGAGAATCTCTTTTTGAATATAGAGCATGGATCATCTTTTGGCCGTTTGTTGTTTTTTTACTTTAAATAAAAACTTTTTTCTTGTGTTTATCCAGATTTTGCATACCACAATGGGAGATATATACATGAAATTATACCCAGAGGAGTGTCCAAAAACTGTGGAGAATTTCACAACTCACTGCCGGAATGGCTATTATGACAATCTTATTTTCCACCGGGTCATCAAAGGCTTCATGATACAAACAGGAGATCCTTTGGGAGATGGTACTGGTGGTCAATCTATTTGGGGTAGGGAGTTTGAGGATGAATTTCACAAGAGGTAATGATTTTTTTTTTTTTTTGTTTTTTTTTTTTAAACTTGGGTTGGGGTATTCGAACTCTTTGCCTTTAGGTGGAGTCGGATGTGATTTTATTGCTAAGCTATACCAGCAACCTCAGCAATGATTTCTTTTAATTTAAAATAAAAAGTTTATCTTTATCTTTAATGCATCAAAGTTGGTCTCCTTTCTAGTTTCTACTTACCTCAATTTGGGGTACTCAAGGCTTTTTTTCCCCTAACTGTCCCTGTTGTATAATTTATTGTTAAAAGATCAAATAATCTTGCAAGCTTGGAGTATTTCCAAAATTCATCGTCCTTCTCTGGCTGTTACATCTTACTTTTGCTGTCGTACTTTGTTTGCTGAGCAATATAATTTGACCCCTTACGAGTGTCAATTCTGTCTCTGCAGTTTGCGACACGACCGACCTTTCACTGTTTCGATGGCTAATGCGGGCCCAAATACAAATGGATCTCAGTTCTTTATCACCACAGTGGCTACTCCTTGGCTAGATAACAAGCACACAGTTTTTGGCAGAGTTACAAAGGGAATGGATGTTGTACAGGTATAATTGAGCTTGCAATTTTGCGCCTTTACTCTTTATTGTTTGTATATGGAAAAAGGAATTGAACGATGGCAAGTAGTAAATTTATATTTCTCATTTTATCTCTCTTTGGATAAATAATGATTCAAACTTACAAAGTCCTGGCAACTCGACAACCTTCACTGCTTTATGCAAGCGGATTTTTGTCGATGTGGATATCTCTATTTCTGTAACTTTCTGTTAATCTATTTGAATTTAACCTCTAAAAATCCATGCACTATTGACAGGCTATCGAGAAAGTCAAGACGGACAAGACGGACAAACCCTATCAAGATGTCAAAATCTTGAACGTGACTGTCCCCAAGTCTTAAATGCTTCCCCTTATTATGATAGTCTGTCTAATATTGTTTATGCTGTTTTCCCATTTCTGACAAAGAATGTGTTCAGGTATTTCATCCACTTTTATATTCTCAGTCTCTCCAGTTAAAAACTGTGGAGGTTAGTTTTGAGGAATATTGTGTAATGGGGGCAAACGGCAAAGAAAAGAACATGGGGGTAGAGATTTTAGCTAAAATCTAGACAGAAGACTTGGAAATACAAAAAAGCAGCAATATGACCCGGCCCTTGAAGGGGAAGTTTACTCCCTTTTTTTTTTTTTTTTTTTTTTCTGTTTTAGGTTTATTCTTATTTGTGCCTTTGAACTTTACACCAATCTTATTTCTGTTTCACCATGGTTAGTATTCTTGTTTCATAACTATGAACCTTGAATTAGCCTCACTTAGCCCTTTGTTAGAATCTTTGTTAAAAGAGTAACACTAGGGATACTAACTCTAATCTTGCTCTTATACTAACTTTTGAGTTGTCGTGAATTCATTAGTTGATGAAACCTATTAATATAGCAATCTTTTAAACAACAATAAAAACATGACAACTTAAGAGTTGGTATATTAGAGTTGGGTCCTGCATTTTGCCATTTGTGCCTCTTTGTATAGTGTGTATGTGCGTGTTAATCCAACTAGAAACAATTAACAAAGCAAAAACTTGAATTTTAGCGTGCGCGCGCGCGTGCGTGTGTGTCATCTGAAAAATTTCTCATTGAAATCCTATTCATGCTGTTGGTTTTCAACGTAGGACTTAAATGGAAACTAATTCAAGGTTTGGATTAATGGAGTTTAAAGACTAGGGGGGTAAAGTTATAACTTGCATAAACTTTAGGGGCATATTTATGTTTTGAGCAAAATGCCTAACAAGCAATCAAATCGGTTAGTGCATTACTGGCGGTATTTGAGCAACCACCAATTAAAGTTTTTAAAATCTTTTTATCTGAATGGGAGAAATATCATACTTTTGAAATTTGTTGAAGTATGTATCAGATTTGAAAAATATTTATAGTAAATATGAGAAATGTAAACAATTTAGTTATTATGTAAATAAAAAATATTTACATTATAAATAATAAGTTAAATATATTATTTGCATTATAATTTTATTTATTGTGTAAATAAAAATTATTTACACTATAAATAAAAATGCTTATAAATTATTTACATCATAAATTTTATATTTACTATAAATATTTTCAAAACTTAGCATGTACTACAATTAGTTTTGAAAAAGTGTTATTTTTTATAATTTTCGCTTTTATGGCAGGCATAATTCAAGTTGTAGCATCATTGGACTTTTTTTCTTAGCCTCTAAAAACAAAAAAGAGAAATTATTATAAAGAGTACTTTTTCAAACTTATGAAATTAAATATCAGGTTTTGAAAATATTTATAGTAAACAGGGGTAAATAAAAAATTTACTAGATCAATTTTTTTTAGATATATTTATCTTTTTATACTATCTGTTTTAGGTTAATTTAAAAACTATACTTTTAGTTTTCGATTTCATCAAATATATACCTTCATATTAGATTAAATAGACAAATTTATATTTTACCTTAGTCAATAGTAGATGTTGACCTTTAAAATGACTAAGTTATCTTAAGTAAAATAGAAAAAAAAAACTAAAACTTTCAAAAAAAGAAAAAAATAAAAATAAAAATACTCAAAACACCTATTTTTGAAGGTGTTTTATATATTTTTAAAGACAAAAACCTTAATATAAATTTTTTTGAAGTTGTTGAAATTATCTTATTTTTTAATTTGAGGATATTTTGGTATTTTTATGTGTCAAAAATGAAGATTAATTTAGCAAAGGTATAAATTTGTATATTAAATCTAATCCAAAAATATAAATTTAATAAGATTAAAAATTGAAAATATATTGTTTGAATAAACCTAAAATACATGGTTCAAAAAGATAAATAACCCTTTTTTTAACTTATCTAT
The DNA here is from genome assembly GCA_946598075.1 of Artocarpus hirsutus. Taxonomy (NCBI): domain Eukaryota; kingdom Viridiplantae; phylum Streptophyta; class Magnoliopsida; order Rosales; family Moraceae; genus Artocarpus; species Artocarpus hirsutus. The sequence continues at coordinate 13,163 of CAMOHE010044904.1, forward strand.
TTAATATAAGTAAAAATTTTGCTAGTAAAATTTTTTAACTGCAATTTATTATAAACATTTTCAAACATGTTATTTATTTCAAAAATCTATCATTTTCCTCCTACCTCCAAAAAAAAAAAAAAAAAAAAAAAAAAAAAAACAACAACAACAACAATTAACTGTCCTTTTGCGATTCCCACACTCTTGCACAATGCTTGTACTTCTGGTTGGATGATTTGAACGGTTCTAAATGTTTGCCAATTTCTCCTAGGAAACAGGCTACGCGTTTTTGTTGTATACAAATTTATCATACGTCTCGTGTAAAAAAGAACTATGGCAACGATGGAATTTATTTTGGTTTTATTTGTCAACATTGTTCCGACTATGTAATTTTAATTGTTACAGTGTAAAGTTCTCATATGCTACATTTTAAAATAAAAATAGATTACAGTATAAAACTCTCACATACTACAATAAATTCGTTTTAACTTTAATTTCTAACTATATTGCTAAATACACTCGCTGCTCTTAACTCACCTTAACATGATTTTTTGGCATAAGTTGGAACAACAAGATGAACTTTTTATCAAAATTGCTTCAACATTGTCTCATAAATTAAAGTAAAAGTAAGTTAGAACCACGAGTGTGTTTAGAAAATTATTTAGAATCATATAGTTAGATATAATTTATTACAATATGTGAGAGCTTTATATTATAATCTATTTTTGTTTTACATTGTAACAGTTAAAACTATACAACAGGAACGACGTTCTCAAACAAAACAACATCTTGTACTTCTAACTTCGATCCTAAACGCTACATAATCTAATTGTTCATGTGTTTTATATGGAGACTTTCCACGCATGCATTAAAAGGCTGTGGTTTTGCATTTTCTCTGGAAAATGTCAGCCGATCAAACAATCTACACAAGCTATGCTATACATCCAGATCCATGGACGTTCCAAGATGATTGAAAGACGGCAATCTTAGCCGCAGTAAGCCCCCTCCTTTCCACAATGATCTCGATAATAATCTTGTAGATAAAATTCTCAAGAACAATTGGACAGTTTTTTCCACCAAATTATGTATTTTTATTAAACGTGTCTTAGCTTAACTTTTTAACTTTTTTTTCCCTTGCGGTACTTTCAACTACTATTTTTCCATATATATCTACTAAATAATCTTTATTACTAGATATATTCTACTTGTGTTTTACATATATATAGTCAAAAATATGTTTTGATTAATTCGCACATTTCAGTCTATTCTAAGCTTTATGAAACAATGCATTCTGAAAAGAAATTTAACTCTTGATAAAATTTTATATTTAAGTATCAAAAAATTGAATAATTGAATATTCATGTGCATAATATGTTCCTCCAACTAATTACTAGTATTAAGAGTTAATACATTTAAGGTTTTAAACATATTTCTAGGTAAACACAAAAAACAAAATATTGACTCCAACATGGATAAGAGAAATGGTTTCCCTACTAAAACCGAAACATAATCTCTCCTCGTTCATTTATATATAAAAAAAAGAAGAAGGTAAATTAAGGTAAGCAACAACTAATATATTAGCAAGAAAAAGATTCATTTTGCAAAGTTTATTATTATAGGTAGTACCTACGAAGCTAAGAATAATATTAGTAACGTATATAATACTTGAATGAGAAAAATAAATGACAATTTCTCTTGTTGACTTTAGCTCTCTCACTTTTATTGTTGAAAGTAACAAGAAAACAGTTAACACATTGAGGGCTTTAAGCATATTTTTACGTAAACACAAAAAACAAAAGAGAAAAGAAAAACAAAATATTGACTCCAACATGGATGGGAGAAATTGCTTGCCAACTCAAACCAAAACATAACCTCTATTCATTCATATAAAAAAAGTAAATTTAAGGTAAGCAACAACGAATATATTAGTAAGAAAAAGATTCATTTTACAAGTTGATTATTATAGGTAGTACCTACGTAGCTAAGACTAATATTAATGACGTATATAATACTTGATTGAGAAGAATAAGTGACAATTGTTCTTATTGACTTTAGTTCTCTCACTTCTATTGTTGCTCTTTTCTTGTTACTTTGAAAGTAACTACTTTAACTTCAACCACTGAAATTTTCAATATTCATTTTTATTTGATGAGACATATTCTGAAAATTCTTGTTATTCATTGTTAGTTTTCTAAAATGATTTTAGAGAAAATATGTAGAAACATAGTAAATATGTGGAACGTATATAACAAAAATTTTCATAAACTTTTGTAAACATGACCATAAATATATTTTAATTTAATGCTTAATATTTATATTTATATGCTTACCTGGTAGAAGGTATTTTGTCGAAGATCTTCTAATAGGAATTGTTCTTTATATGAAACCATCATCTTTCTTGTTTATTCTTTGGTGCCAAATAAATGAACGCATAGGCATAGAAGAGAATTAGAGTTTCTAGAGATTACTCGCTTACTTTTCTCTACCATTAATCTCAACACATGAGCAAAGTAGGACTAGGAATAGAAAAACACTTCTTCTCTTTCTTTCTCTCTCTACACACACATGCTAAGGTTTTTGTAGAGTTTTTATAGTCTCATCAAGACTCTCAATTCTATGTATAATCAATAGAAAAGGTCTTTATTTATAGAGAACGAGAAACTCAATTAATTCTAAAAACTTCCTTTATTTTAATTTTAAATATCATATATTTAATTAAAATAAAAGAGATAAATGTCCCTTTCCTCTATCTATGTGTAGCGCCATTGATGGGAAGGAGAGAGAAAAAATTGCTTGTGTTGAGACTATAAAAATGCATATTTCTTATGGCTAAAATCAATTATTTTGCATTCATATTTTTCGTTAAATCCCCTAATTATAGCATTTGTGTGATAATTAGAATTTTTATGTGTTTGCATGAAAATATGTTTAAAAATATGTTTCTAGTGTATTTTTACGTTTAATAATATTTTTAGTAATTTTCATAATCATTTTTGTGTGTTTAATAATTAATTAGTTTGAAAATAATTAAAACTGTAAAAATAATGTTATGTGATTTTATTTTGAGTCTTAACGTATTTGTAAATATGTTTTAAGCTTGTAAATATGTTTTATAATATTTCTAGTAGTTTATAAAAATATTCTCAAGTTTTAAATAATATATTTGTTAAGGTTTGTTAATGTTAGAAATTTTTATTTATGTTTAGTGTGTTTTGTATGTTTTATTGTAAGATAAATAATTTTAAAACTATTGTAAAAATTAAGTTTGTAAAATAATTAATTTTATTTTGTTTATTTTATTTTAGATTTAAAATCTACAAGAACATGGAGCAAAATGACACAAAAATAGGCGAAAATGGACCTCAAATGCTTGAAAAATAAAAAATAAAATAAAATTCAAAAGCAGGACACGTAGCATCTAGTAGCTGTCCAATCAAGCCACCCACGCGCTCCTGGCCATCCATGCATCCAGACCTTCCCCCAGAATTTGCTGCAGCTCTCCTCATGTGGGCGCCTCTTCTACGCCCTTCAATCAGCATACCACAACACGATCTAGTGGTTCTTGTTCAGTGTCTAGCTCTGTTTTGTTCCAGTTGCCATATCGAGTCTTGGTCCACACATATGATAGTCTTCTAGCGTCTCTCTGTTATGGGCAAAGCACCTAATCACAAGATAAAATTTACACTTTCTTAAGGTAGAAACGCATAGAAAGAAAAGAAAAAAAAAAGAAAAAAAAGTAAAAAAAGTAATAAATTAGATCTTAATCTGATTCTAAGTGGGATGGGTGGCTAAATTATATTTTAAAAAAATCCTAAAATCTCCCAATTGTAATCCTACTCATTTGCAACCTAAAAATATCCCAATAAAATAATAAAAATAATCAAAATAATATGTAAATAGTAATTTTTCTCCATGTATAAATACCTTCCCTTTCCATGCAATGTAACTCACCCCTCTTCTCCATAATTTGGAGTTGTTTCTCTCTTTCCTTCTCGCTTAGGTTAGTTTGTATCTTAGTTTTAGTTATATATTTTTATAAAATATTTCTAGTTTATATGTTGTAAAATAGTTATGCTCAGTAAAATTATATGTGTTTTTACTTTTAATATGTCTTTCTAATTTCCTTTTTAGCTAAGGAGAGATGGGAAAATTCTGCAAAATTAAGTTAAATATATTTAGTTTTTCAAAGTTTTTAAGCTGTTATAATGTCCAAATCATTTTTAGAAAACTTATAATTTTCATGTTTACTCAATAAAAATTCTTGCAAAATTAAGTTTTGATTCATTGCAGATATAGGTTGGCATGGATAATGCTTAGAAACACTTTGATTATCCGTAGATAGGAAATGATACGGTAAATGCTTAGCTCTAATTTTGCTAGTAATTTTAGTTAGTTAATTTTAAGACCATGCTTATTTGTTAAAAATGAGTTTTTGATGCATTATAGACGTAAATTGACACATTAAACACTTGATAACTCTTAGTTTATTATAGACAAAAGATGGCATATTGCCAGAATAGTTTTTTAATCCTCAGCATTGTTATAATTGTTGTTTTTGCCAAGTTAAATTGCACTTATTATTAAAGTTTCATCTTCCATTTAGTTAAATCACATTTCTTATTATTGAAATTCTATTTACCATTCTAATTTGAATCACATTTCTTATCATTGAAGTTCAAAAAAATCACAAAAATCTAAAAATGATAAAAGTAAAAAACTTGTAAATGTTGTGAATAAATTATAAATAAGTTAACTTTAATCCTTAAATTCTTTAACTAATAAATAAAAATGATATAACTGATATATTGGATCTTTGCAATACCTTTTTCCTGTGGGATAGACCTCGGATTCACCGAGTATTATTACTTGGATAATCTTATATTTGAGGTTATATCGAACTTAAACTTTTAGACCTAAACAGCTTGTTTTTTTAATGGGAGATTCATTTCATTAAATTACATAAAGTAATACAATCTGATACAACTTATGAAAATCCTAGAAATACATGAGAGAAAACCTCCAATTGAGATTGAATCCCTCAATAAATTCAGATGGTGCTTAACAGGGCAAAATGCATGCCTAGCACCTGATAAAGGGAAATCATTTCGGCACATAGAGATCAAGCATATCTTTAGCTCTTTAAAGAGAGCTCTTACAAGCTGTGGGATATTCAAATGATCGAAGGCCAACAAATGGTGATTCCTTGACCACAAACAAACCTTCCTACAATTGATGGATCTTTTCGATCGATTAGTAGAAAACATTGAGTAGCACCAAGGCCATTATCCATTTCTCTCTAGAGGATCAAAAGCACCGACCCGTAGCACCAAGGCCATTATCCATTCCTCATCGCCAAAAGCCCCCTATGTAGAGCCTGCCAATGCCCTCACTACTTGGGCTAACCCAAACAGCTTATTACACAATATGATTTGTTTCCAAATTTAAATTTTTAATTTTTAATTAAATTACATTTATCAAAATTAAAAACTTATAGAATCAGAAATTTAGTTAACAAGTCTTGGACTGTATAGGAAACCCTTCCCTGTATAAATACACGCCATATACAATAGGTGGGACCCACTATGTGTCTTTTAAAATTAATTATTATTTATTAAACATTCTTATTATTTAAAATTATAAATTAATCCATTATTAATTATTTTGAGTGATATTTAACTTAGAATTCTATAATTCTAAATGGTGTTTACAGGGATGGCAACGTATAAAATAATTCATAATTAATTTATTTTGAGTGATATTTAATTTAGAATTCTATAACTCTAAATTAACTAATTAAACAAATAATTCCACTTATATAAACAGTATTTACATAGATGGCAGGAATGGAATCATAATTTTAAGCTCCAATAAAACCAATATATCGACTAAATAGTTTAATTGATATATTACACTTTTATTAATTCTAATGTCACTCCACTAAAAACTTAAAATTACATGCTCAAAATTGTAGATATAATTACTCATAATTTATAAACGTCCATTTGATATAGTTATTACATATAAATTAATCCTCTATAAAAAATTCATAATTAGAACTAGGTAAAATCTATTAAATCTTTAATTATTTTTTTAATCCTTGAGTGTCATTGATTCTCTAATGAATAATAATTCATGAACTAAATCACGAATTGAACGCTCATTTTATTCAAGACCCAAACCAAAACTCAGGAGAATTATTTATATGCTTCTAATTAAAGAAGGAATAGATTCTATCTTATAATATTAACATTATCGACTACCTATTTCTTCATTCCTCCAAAGGACAAGGAATAGGATTAGATTCTAAAATTTATACAGAGTAAATCAAAAGACATAATTTCATAAATTTGAGTCCACTAATAACTTAAGAAAATCATCTTATATATGGCCATCGGTTAGTGTGATTATGTAACGCCCCTAAAGGGGGTTTACAGTGTTTAGTAAACATAAATAAATTTTACAAAATGATTTTGAATCGTTAAAACAATACCCATAGGTCTTTAAAACAAAACAGAATAAGAACATATATAAAATTTCAATCCAAAGTTTAGTGTAGCACCAAATATTAAAAGTCCAATCATCATCATCATTATACATTTCTCAGTCATTAGATAATTTAACACAACAAACCTATAGTCTAAGAATCTTACATGATCAAACAATATATATATATATATATCTATATAAAGCTAAAGAAACTTTGATACATCATATGCAGCGTTGCCGTCTACTCCTGGTTGGATAGATTACACTGACTCCACCTGAGAGGTAAAAATAATAGGAATGAGTATCAAGATGCCTAGTAGGAAAACCATTACTCATCTTTACATTTTATTATTTACCATATTAACTCTTGTGTGGTTAGTTCATTATCTAACAATATTATTTATTTTATAGCAATCTCATTATGTTCATCTTTGTTAGATACTCTATAATAAATTTTGCCATGTTTCTAAAACATATATTATAATTTATGATTAAATGGTGTTTTTTGGTATCCACACAAAGTTGAGAATCATGTCTCTCTACTCAATGTAACCTTGCAGGGCCTGCTTGACAACTCAAAACTAACGCTCCAAGGGTTGCTGGGTGAGGGAACTTCCAGTCTCAGATCCTCAAGAAGATGTTTCCTATACAGTGTGTTCTGGGACTTTCAACCTAAGAGAGCACCGACGCCTCCCTCCTATTTAGCTTGTAGGGTATACGTGTTCAAGGACATAACCGTTGCCCTCTTCGCATCTAACCATCCTCTCATATCCTTATCGATATGTATAGAGTCTGTATAACCTAACCATACTTCTCAAATTATGTTAAAATATGTCAAAACATCTTGACCTTATTGTACATTACAGGATAAGTCCACAATAATATATCTTAATTGATATTCATATAATAATATTAACAAAATAAAATATAATTTATCTTACAAAATAAGAACCAATTTTAATCAAATAAAACCTTATAAAAGTTGAATAATAGAATTTTGACCTTTTTGGCAAATAATCTACTGATAATTTCTAGCTCACAAAATCGAGTTCATTACAAAAGCTCTAAGTACGTCGTTATTCTAATACATATAAAAATAATCATACTTAACTTAAATCCTAATATATAATCATGTCAATTTACTATTTGTTTTTATTAGTGTGTCATAATCATTAATATACAAAAAATGTAATGACCGAGAAAATTTCATGAATAAAACCTAATATTTAATTGGGTTTAATTAATGAATTTACTTTTAAAAATATGATTTTTGTAAAAATTGTAATTTTTGTAAAAATTACGATAAAGTATAAATGAACGGCATTGATTGCAAATTTCACGGTGAATGTGATGCAATGTTAGGTATGGTAAAATACAGATTTTATGAGTTGAAATACTTATAAATTTATAAATAATACCCATAAAATGAATTTTATATCACGATTAATTGTGAAATTATGATATAAATGAATGGGTAGTTAGAATGTAAAGAGGACATAGAGGTTGTCCAAACCCTAATCAGGGGTAAAAAAGAGGTCGAAGCAGTATAAGAATATTGCTAAATGAAAACACAGATACATAAAATGTCATGTTTGGCCTCCAAAAGTGAACGAAAAGCAAGTTAAATATTTTTATACAGTCTAAGGATAGAAAATACAATGATTTGACTACGACAGTATAAAAAAATACTACGTGATAAATAATTACACAGTAAAAATTTTTAGCTCCACTAAGTGGACAATTTTTAGCTTGTTATTGGGCCACCAAGCCCTAAAAGGTGGCCCAATCATGGGATGACACTTGGTAACCCAAAGGGTTACTTGATGAGGTAACCAAGTGGATTAGGAAGCATTTAATGCATAGTTATCACAAATTTTCTTTCTTTCTTCTTCCTCCCAAGTTCGGCAGCCATTGAAGAAGCTTTCAAAAAATTTTCTCAACTTCACACTTTGCAAAAATAGTCCCAAAACAAGTTTTAGTAGCAAGCTCAAGGATTTTTACAAGATTTAAGGTAAGATTCCAAACTTTTTAACAAGTTTTCAAGGGATTTTTCATGGGTTGAAGGGGAAATATTAACCCATGGTGTTTTTGCATGAAAAGGAAGCTTAGAAGGGAGTT
>CAMOHE010044905.1:9477-25377 GCA_946598075.1 Artocarpus hirsutus
GTTGGGTGGGCCTAGCTGGACGGTGCAATTGGGAAGGAGAGACTCAACCATTGCAAGTCAAAGTGCTGCCAATTCCAACCTCCCTGCTCCAACGCTGAATCTTAGCGGCCTCATTATTGCTTTCTCAAACAAAGGTTTCACCACTAAAGAATTGGTTGCTCTCTCAGGTTTGTGCATAATTCTACCATATTTCCTAAAGCCATTTCGCTCTTTTAGTTTAAATTGGCATGTCATACTTACCCATCCTTGCAAGTATATTTTGTTTCAAACTCAAACTTACTTTGAATAATGCTACAGATCCTAACTTTTTAATATCGACCGATAGGAAAAGTCTAACTCCTATTAGATAGTCTACTGATTAATAGTGTAACACCAACAATTTTGGTTTTAGGTTCTCACACAATTGGCCAAGCAAAGTGTTCAAGCTTCCGTAGCCGACTATACAATGAATCCAACATAGACGCCTCCTTTGCAACATCAACCAAATCAAAGTGCCCAAGCTCCGGTGGCGATAGCACCCTTTCGCCACTCGATGTGATGAGCCCGACGACTTTTGACAATGCTTACTTCAAGAATTTAATGAGCCAAAAGGGGCTGCTTCACTCCGACCAAGAGCTCTTCAACAATGGCAGCACAGACTCTCAGGTTAGAGCTTACGCCAACAATCCGACAAGCTTTAGAACCGACTTCGCCAATGCGATGATAAAGATGGGAAATCTCAGCCCTCTCACTGGGACAAGTGGACAGATTAGGACTAATTGTAGAAAGCTGAATTGATTATGTAAAAGATCTCTGCTTGGTGTGTTGGAATTAATTCCAATAATATATGGGCTAATATATTAAATAAATATGTATTAAGGCTATCAGATAAAGTTAGCCTAATTAAAGTGATCTAATAAAGTATAAAGTTTTGGGTCTTAAAGCATCTCATAAAGTGTGGGCATAAAATTATATGTATAGACCTAAAGTTTAATTTCTATTTTTATGATGGGCCAAAATAGAAATAAGACAAAGTTAAAATATAATAAAAGGTTATGGTCCCTGAGTCATACGGTACATATCTTTTTCTAGCATCCTATCACTAGAAAAGAGAGAAAAGCTTTTCTCAAAGAAACTGTATTGACTAAGAAGGTCAAGAATCAAAATTTAACTGTTCAAATGAATACAAGTATGCTTCTGTTAAAACTGTTGATGAATTGACATGAGTTTTGGGATTTGATGATGGTTTTCATCTGAAAGTTTTATCCAACAAGTGGCATCAGAGCCTTCTCATGTTAAATCATTAAGAAATATTTTTTCAAGACTTTGGTTGAATTTTACGTTAATTTGGATTCAGTTTAAAGATTTGTCATATATTTAGTTTAATATATATATCAAGATTGATTGATAATATCTTTAAATTGGATTCAATTTATATTTTGGAATTCGTGTTTGATTTGGTTTATGTATAAGGATTTATTGATAAGATATATACATAGATTTGGGTATTTATGGTTTTTTTTTGGTACACTATTTTTTCTACGTTTCATATGTATGTATGTGTGGTGGTAATCCATTGAACACAACACTGCAACCTTTCAGATTACCAGCAGCAATCTTACTATCACTGGCAAAGAACTCCAGCTACGACTGTCAGGCCTCACTAGAGAGGGAGAGCCACAACCTCTGGCCTTGGCGACACATGAAAACGGAGGCCAAAAGCCAGTCGCTACATAAGGAGAAGCAATTAAAAAAAAAGGGACCTGATGTTGGGTTTTGGCCGGCGACCTGTTGTTCTGTCGCCGGTGCTCTCAAGGCACCGCCTCAGGTCGCATTGTCGAGTACAGTTGCGGCACAGGTTGTCAGGAAGATTCTTTGTGGTAGCCTAAGCCACCGCCTGATGTCGATTCCCAAGGGTCGTGACCCCTAGGCATGAAGCAAATTTTGGGCTTCAGCCTAGAATTTGCATCTGTTCTACACGGGGCCAAATGGGCCCATGACCAAATGGAAACTAGGGGCTTAACCCCTAGGTGACCCGCACCAAAAAAAAAATGGACTTAAGTCACTTTTGTTTTCTTTTCTTTTTGGGTTGGTTTTAATATTCGGTCAAATAATAGGTTAATGGGTTGGGTTTGGGTAATTGGGTTTGGGTAAAGACCTAGATAGGGGTAACCCATCCGTACAGTACCCGACCCAAGTTGACTTTAAGGTCTTACTTTGGCCTCTAACTATTGATCATTGACTTTGACTTTGACCAAAAAAATTATTTTTTTAATTTTTTTATTTAATTTTGGTCATTTTTGGTGCAATATTAAATTCAAATATTGGTATTTTATATGTATTTTGAGATGAATTAATTGAAGTAATATGTCACCAATGTGACCTCTCTTGTGGAAATTAATTTATTTTCAAATATAAATGTTGTGTACATGCAACGTATGTGAATATTGATCAGCCCAAAGGAAGGTTAATATTTAACAGAATTGCATGTACACTTATGGTTTTAAACATGCGATGATTATCTAGTTTTATATGTGAATAATAAATCAGCCCAAAGGAAGATTTATTGTTTGACATGTACTTATTGTCAATGTTTGATTACCACACCAAGAGTACCACTTACAAGTTAATATTTTTGTCTAAAGACTAAATATTAATGTTGTGCTAGGTATCTTGTGATGGACCCTACCATTATTTGAATTTATTTAAGTATGATATGGAACTTATATGAGCTTCTTGTTTTGCTATTTTGTTGTTTTGTTCTCTGTTCAATTGCAAGTTCTGCTTCTAATATTTTTGCTAGCATCAATTCAATTCCCATGCTTAATGGCACACACTTCAAGGACTGGCAAGAGAATGTTATGATTGTTCTTGGAGTCATGGATTTATATCTTGCGTTGAGGGTTGAACGACCTCCTAACCTTACAGATAACAGTTCTTCTAATGATAAGAGGGACATGGAAAGTTAGGATCGTTCGAATCGCATGAGTCCAATGATCATGAAGCGTGCTATTCCAAAAACTTTTGGGGGCATTATGTTCGAAAAGGTTACTACAGCCAAGGGTTTTCTTGAACAAATTGATAAAAGGTTTGCCAAGAACAAAAAGGCTGAAACAAGTACGCTTTTGGCAAACCTCATTTCAATGAGGTATAAAGGAAAAAGAGACATAAGGAAAAACATCATGGAGATGTCTCATCTTGCTTCAAAACTAAAGGCACTTAAGATAGAGCTGTCTAAGGACTTACTTGTGCATTTAGTTTTGATATCTCTTCCTATACAATTCAGTCAATTTAAGGTGAGTACAACTATCAAAAGGACAAATGGTCCCTTAATGAGCTCATCTCATATTGTGTGCAAGAAGAGGAAAGACTGAAGCAAGAGAAGGCAGAAAGTGCTCATTTGGCTACAACCTCTAAGGACAAGAAAAAGAAAAGGAAGAAAGGTAAGGAAGCTACAAGTGCAGCGCCACACAAGAAACAAAAGAAGGGACAAGGTGATGAATTTGCCTATTTCTTCTATGGAGGTAAGGGACACAAGAAGAAGTAGTGTACCAATTATCACGCATGGCATGCAAAGAAATGTACGCTTCTCAATCTAGTTTGTTCTAAGGTTAATTTAACTTCGGTACCAAGACACACTTAGTGGATAGATTCCGGTGCTACTACTCACATATGTGTGTCTATGCAAGGTTGCCTAAGCTGTAGAAAGCTAAGTGATGGTGAACAATACATCTATATGGGCGATGGCAAGTTAGTGGAAGTTGAGGCAATAGTGTGGCGTCTGGCCTAGGCGTACTCCCTTAAGCCTCCATAGGACCCACCTTGCGGGGTCCCCGGACTTATGGCGCTTATTGGTGGACCATCCCCATGCCACCCACTCATCCGTACTGTCCCCTCTGGGGCCCTCTGGCCCCTCAGGGTTTTTCTTTCGCGTCCTTCGGGTTTGAACCTCAAACCTCCCTTAAGAGGTTCTTATTTTCTTCTCAAGTACCAATTGAGCTCTCAATTGGTACTCAAGAAGGAAATAAGAACCTCTTAAGGGAGGTTTGAGGTTTGAACCTGAGGGACACTAAAGAAAAACCCTGAGGGGCCAGAGGGCCCCAGAAGGGATAGTACAGATGAGTGGGCAGCACGGGGATGGTCCATCAATAAGAGCCATAAGTTCGGGGGCCTTGCAAGGTGGGTCCTATGGAGGCTTGAGGGAGTACGCCTAGGCCAGATGCCATAATAAAACGACGCCACAATCTAGCCCAAACGTTCTCCCTCAAGCCTCCATAGGACCCACCTTACGGGACTCCCGGACTTATGGCTCTTATTGGTAGACTATCCCCATGCTGCCCACGCATCCGTACTGTCCCCTCTGGGGCCCTCTAGCCCCTCAGGGTTTTCTTTCACGTCCCTTAAGTTCAAACCTCAAACCTCCCTTAAGAGGTTCTTATTTCCTTCTCGAGTACCAATTGAGGCTTGAAGGAGTTCGCCCAAGCCGGACGCTACAAATAGGAACATTTAGGTTATTATTAAGGACTGGATTTTATTTAGATTTGAATGAGACTTAGGTTGTACCGTCATTTAGATAGAATTTGGTTTCTATTTCTGTATTGGACAAATTTGGTTATTCTTGTTCATTTGGAAATAGTAAATCTAGTCTTTTTCAAAATTCAAAAGTTATTGGTTCTAGTTCTTTATCTGTTTATGATAACCTTTATTTGCTTAATACGGTTGCCTCATTTAATGAAACCTTGCATATAAGTACATGTGGTATAAAACAAAAATTAACCAATTAGAATTCTGCTTCATTATGGCACAAGAGATTAAGTCACATCTCCAAGTAGAGAATTGAAAGACTTGTGCCTGACAGGATTCTTGATCCCCTTGATTTTACAGATTTTGTAATTTATGTTCATTGTATAAAGGGGAAATAGACAAACATAAGGCGATTAGGTGCGAAAAGGACTTCAAACGTCTTAGAACTAATTCATATAGATATTTGTTGGCCATTCCCTATAGCTTCTTGGAATAGTAAACAATATTTTATTACAGTCATAGATGATTTCTTATGATATGGCTACCTGTATCTCATTCATGAGAAGTCCCAATCACTAGATGTGTTCAAGAATTAAAAGGTTGAAGTTGAGAACCAATTCAGCAAAAGAATTAAAGGCGTTATATCTAATCGTGGTGAAGAATACTATGGCAGATATGACAGATTAGGTGAATAACGTCCAAGACCGTTTACTAAGTTCCTAGAGGAGTGCAGTATCGTCTCATAGTACACCATAGCAGGATCACCTAGCATGAATGGTGTTGCTGACAGGTGAAACTAAACACTTAAGGACATGGTGAGGAGTATGATTAGTCATTCTACCTTGTCAGAATCTCTCTGAGGAGAAGCCTTAAAGACTGTAGCTTATATACTCAATAAAGTTCCAACTAAAGCAACTGCCAAAACCCTTTATGAGCTTTAGACAAGCAAGAAATGTAGTTTGAGCACTTGCACATTTGGGATTGTCCAGTTGAGGCAAGGCCTTATAGGTCAAATGAAAAGAAACTAGACTCTAGGACTATCAGCTGCTATTTTATTGGATCTGAGAGATCAAAGGGTTAGAAATATTATGATCCCATACCTAAGTCAATTTTCGAGATGGAAACTGCTCGATTCTTTGAGGATGTCTAGTTTATGGGGGGAGATAGGGTGAAAGACTTTGTCTTTGAAAAGGAATATGTTGATATTCCCACAGCTGTTGTTGACATTGATTATGTTCCTATTCTTGACATTGTTCAAGAAGCAGATCCAAATCAAGATAATGTCGGGGAACCTCCCATTCTAGAAATTGTTTCAAAAGAACAAACTCTATAACCTCAAGAACCTATGCCATTAAGAAGATCCACTAGAGAAAGGAGAAGTGCGATTCTAGATGATTATATCATATTTCTCCAAGAACATGAGGTTGACATTGGAGTGGTGGAAGATGATCAAATCAACTTCCATCAAGCCATGGAAAGTTCTAAATCTTAAGAGTGGATTAATGCCATGAACGAGGAAATAAAGTCCATGAAAGACAATGACGTTTGGGATCTTATCCCGTTGCCTGAAGGTGCAAAACCCATTGGTTGCAAATGGATATTTAAGACCAAGATGCATTCAAAGGGCGATGTGGAGAGACATATGGCTCGTCTTGTTGCAAAGGATTTACTCAAAAGAAAGGCATCGACTATAAAGAAACTTTCTCTCCGATTTCTTCAAAAGACTCTTTTAGGACTATAATGGCATTGGTGGCACATTTTGATCTTGAGCTTCACCATATAGATGTTAAGATTGCGTTTCTCAATGGCGACATTGATGAAATGATTTATATGGTGAAACCAAAAAACTGTGTCTGGAGACTCAAAGAAGATGGTTTGCAAATTAAAGAAATCCATCTATAGGCTTAAGCAGGCATCTCGTCAATGGTATTATAAATTTCATCAGGTTATCACCTTGTTTGGTTTTGACACGAATATGGTCGATGATAGTATATACCATAAGTTCAGTGAGAGTAAGTATATTTCTCTAGTTTTGTATGTCAGTATATTTCTCTAGTTTTGTATGTCGATGACATATTGCTTGCCAGTAATGATATAGGCTTATTACATGAAACCAAGAGATTTCTATCAAAGAAATTTGAGATAAAGGATCTTGGAAACGCCTCCTTTGTATTAGGCATACAAATACACCGAGATCGCTCTTAGGGTATACTTGGATTATCACAAAAGAGCTATATCGAGAAGATACTTAAGAGATTTGGCATGCAAGATTGTAGACTAGGTGACACCCCTGTTGCTAAGGGAGACAAGTTCAGTCTCAGTCAATGCCCTAAAAATGACTTTGAAGTTAAAGAGATGCAGATGATTCCTTAGGTGTCAGCCATTGGGAGTCTGATGTATACTCAAGTTGTACGCGTCAAGATATTTTGTACATTGTTGGGATGCTAGGCAGGTACTTAAGTAATCCAAGGATGGATCATTGGAAAGCAGCCAAACGAATCATGTGGTATTTACAGAGGACGAAGGATTACATGCTCATATATAGAAGATCGAATCAGTTGGAGATCATTGGGTATTCTGATTCTAATTTTGTTGGATGCCAAAAGATAGTCGTAGATCCACATCGGTCTATATCTACTTGCTAGCTGAAGGAGCTATTTCTTGAAAAAGTGCTAAGTAGACATTAATAGCTTCTTCCACCATGGCAGTAGAGTTTATAGCATGTTATGAGGCATCTAACCATGGGATATGGCTACGGAATTTTGTCACTAGGCTACAAATTATGGATGGAATTGAAAGACCACTTAAGATATTTTGTGACAATAAGTCAACAGTGCTATATTCCAATAACAATAGGAGCTCAACAAAGTCAAAGCATATAGACATTAAGTTCCTCGTTGTTAAAGAAAGAGTACAGAGTGATCAGGTGTCTAAGAGCATATTGGGACAAACTCTATGGTTGTAGATCCGCTTACTAAAGGAGTACCGCCCAAGGTCTTTCATGAACACACTGCTCAAATAGGTGTTGTATCTCTTGAGGATATGTCATTTTAGTGGGAGTTTGTATTTTGGATGCTTTCTTGTTGTAGACACATTTTATGGTCATTTTCTACATAAATAAAGTTTACAGTTTATTTTCACTTTGAATATGTTTGATTTGATCTCACTAAAGAATAACGTTGAACCAATAGGAAATAGGCATGTTAAGATCACATTGCATGAAATTTTCTTACTATACATCCATACTTGATCCATGTTGTTCTTTATATTAATATACATGACCATTGATGGGTTTAGTTACGTTGAATGTAACAAAGACTGCTTTGATCTTATATTGATATGATTAATGGACTAGATTGATTAGAGATGCTTTTGGTAATGATAGCACAATTCATGAGCTCATAAGGTATAATTCACATTTATAAAGTTTCATATATAGCCCAAGTGGGAGATTGTTGGAATTAATTCCAATAATATATGGGCTAATATATTAAATAAATATGTATTAAGGCTATCAGATAAAGTTGGCCTAATTAAAGTGATCTAGTAAAGTATAAAGTTTTGGGTCTTAAAGCATTTCATAAAGTGTCAACATAAAATTATGTGTAGAAACTTAAAGTCTAATTTCTATTTTTATGATGGGCCAAAATAGAAATAGGACAAAGTTAAAATATTATAAAAAGGTTATGGTCCCTAAGCCATTCAGTGCGTATCTTTTTCTAGCATCCCATCATTGGAAAAGAGAGAAAACTTTTCTCAGAGAAACTGTATTGACTAAGGAGATCAAGAACCAAATTTAATCATTCAAATGGATACAAGTATGCTTCCGTTAAAATTCTTAATGAATTAACATGAGTTTTGGGATTTGATGATGGTTTTCATTTATAAAGTTTTATCCAACATGGTGTGTACTAATTATGTGTTTGGTCTTGGTTATTTTGTGGCACTGGTTATCATCATCGTCGTCAAATTTAGGCTTGATTTGTGATTTGTGTTGCCATATTATGTAATATGTTGCATTGTTTCCTATAATGATCCTGACTTCAATAATGTTCATGTGCAACTCAAATTTCTCACGCATTTGAAAAGCAAAAAATAAAATAAAATATCAAATTTTCTCTTGATGGGAACCCAAAAATTAAAAAAAAACAAAAAACAAAAAATAAAAATACAACGGGCGGTGTGATCTAAGCAAGAAATTGTTCGGATTGATGCCCCCATAAGCTATGACATTATATAAATTGTTAATAAATAAATAAAGTGACATTTATACTTATTTTGGTTGTTTATATATATTATGAATACTTTTATAAATATTAAGAAAATTCCATGATTATTTATGTAACTATAAATTTAGCATACAAATGTTATATGCTTAGGGATAAAATTTATAGATAATAATCTAAATAGTCTATAATAATTAATTAAAGTTTGAGATCTTTAATTAAATATTAGAAGTATGGTCCAATCTCATTTAGAATGATATAGTCAATGGTCCAATCTCATTTACAATGATATAGCCTTATCTGGGATATTAATGTAGAGATATTAGATTAGAGATACTTTATATAATGAGATTATATAGGACTAAACCAGATAAATTATAAATCTCTAATAATTATTCGTTACAAATAGAGTATTCAAATTTATCACTATGATAATCATATATTTGATAGTCTTAATCCTAAGTATTTATTAGACTCCTATTTATGACATTATGTTTTTTAACTTGCATGGTAAGATTTGTTTAAACACAGATTATAACTTAACATCTTAGAAACATAATGTAATAAATAGCTGGGAATAACATTATACAGATATGGAATCCATTCCTTTCTTATGGAAGTTAGAAAAATAGTTCTCTTGAGTGATGATTCGAGATTTGAACAATAGAGCTCTCGTTCATAATAAGATTATGAATTAACTGTTCATTAGAGATTTATTGAAACTCAAAAATAAAGATGTAATAAGGGAGATAAACGAAAATTGAACCTAGCTCTTATTATGAACCATTTATAGAGTACTGATTCATATGTAATGATAATATCAATAGATTATTTGCTAATTTTTTATGAGTAATTTTTACTATAATCTCAAGAGTTTAGTTTCAGGTTTTTAGTAGAGTAACATTGAAACTAACAAATTTGGCATATTAATTGAAGAGTTTGGTTAATTGTTAACTTTATTGGAGCTTGGGTTATAGATTTATAGGTCTTCAATGCCACCTCTATAACACTATATTGGATTTTATGCATAAAATGAATTATACATATTTAATTTGAAATTATTGAATTTCAAATTAATTATTTCAAACTTAAGATATTAATGTGATACAAAAAATATTTTCTGTGACACATAATATAATGTGATAAATGTTGTCATATTTATCTGAGCATTAGTTAATTAATTAATTAATTATATTTAACTAATGAGATTGGTTAAATATGTTTTTAAATTAATTAATTTGATAATATTTGAATAATATAATTATTTAAATATAATTTTAACTTAAAATCTATTCTTAAATAAATGTGATTTATTTTTAAATTTATATATATATAAAAGATTTTATTATATATTAACATATATATATATATATTACATAAACGGATTCATTTAGGTTTTGAATTTGTTTATGATCATTTACATTGTTAACTTATATATATATATATAAAGGAAAACAAAATCACATTTTACATGATTTCTTTTTTTTTAAACGATATTATATATATATAAGGAAACATGATTTGACTTTTAATAAAAAATGGGGATAAGGATCATGTAGAGTATATCCCATCCCATATATCCGATATGGTGGTTATTTTAAATTTAAAGCAAATTAAAATTTATTGAAAAAATAACTAGTTGTTCAGATATAAAAAGGTAAAGATAACAGTTATCTCAACCAATCTTTTTCACGTAACTTTTACAGAATACTCAAAGAGAAAAACTGAGAATTTTTCTTTGAAAAAAAAAGGTTTGTTATCTCATGTGTTAAGTATATAGTAGATCTTGAAAAGTGTAAGGTTAATTCATTTTTACAGTTTAGCGCTCACTCGTCTTTCCATTGGTGTGGAGGCCTAGTTGGGAAGATCATGGTCTCAAAGAGAAAAGCTAGGATACCCTGATAGGTCTTCAAAAGATTGGTAAAAATTCTCAAAGCTTTCTATTATTAATTATAATTATATAGCTATTCCCGATGAATAAAGTTTTCAGAAAATTTTTGTTTATCAATAATCCATTTCTTCCGCTGCTTTTCCATATTTAATTCCAACAAATGGCATTAGCGTGGGTTATAACATATACAATTTTAATTAGCATAATTTTATATTGATAATATCATGTTCTTGATGCATGTTTATGGGCACTTTGCATTTTTGCAATTTTTGTTCATGTGATGAATAGTTATTTTATGAATGGATTTTTGGTCGTTAATTATATGGTCCTTTTTAAATTAGTTTTTTTTTATTTTTATTTTGATTATATCAAATTTGTGTTAGCCCATAAAAGGGTATAGGCTTTTTGTAATTTATTATTATTTTTTGTCTTCTTCTTTCTTCATTTTAATGCACTCTGCACATGGGCCTTTTAAGTGTTGTCTTCATTAAAGGTGGCAATAAACGTATTCATGTCGTGTTCTTGTCAACACGTTTACAACATAACATGTTTAGCCTAAACACAAACACGACACTATTAATAAACATGTCAAAAATGCAAACACAAACACGACACGTCTATAGCACGCGTAACATGGCACGACACGATTAACACGATTACTAAACGTGTCGTGATGGGTTGACACAATAACAACACGTATATGACACGTTTATGACCCAGTTAACTAAAAATTAAAAAAAATTTAAAAAAGCCAATAAATAAAATTAACAAAAACACAATATCTAATTAATACTAACATACTACAAATATTTCAAATATTTTTATTTTTAAGTTTAAATGTGTTATAAATGGGCTGGTCATGTAGTACCCATGTCGACACATTTAAAGCCCGTTTAATTAAACGTGTTAAGGCATGTTAGCACGAATCCGCCCGTTTATTTTTGTGTTATTCGTGCCAACCCATTTATGGCCCAATTAATAAATGTGCGATCCAAACCCCTTTATCTCGTGTTGTTTTCATATCTTGTCATCGTATCATGTCCAAAATTGTTGGCCCTAGTCTTCATCACTATATACGTGGGTCTTTCTTCTTCTTTCTTCACTTATGCATATTTAATGCATCTGACATGTAGATTAGAAAGGGCTATTAATTAATTAATAATAATAGTAATAATAATAATAATAATTGAATGACTTGCATGTGGTGCAGTCAATGTGCAATTTTAAGTGCATGGTTTTTGTTTTAATACGCCTGATCATAGTGACCAAAAAGCAATTTTTTTCTTTTCCTTTTCTTCATCAATAATGCTATGTCATCATGTAGTAGAAGTTGGAGAAAAAGAAGAATGTACCTACTCTTTTATCTTTAGAAAACAATTGGATTACTAGGCCTTGTTTTGAACATGGGCCAATTTTTTTTTTAAAGGTAAACCACTAGTTGTTTCATATAGTATACCATTCAATGAAGTCTACAATAATGGAGCAGGGAATTATGTATAATTATAATAAGACCTTTGTAATTTTTTTATCTTTTTCTTTATGGGTTGTAATTTAATTATCTAAAAGGGCTTGGTCAAAAATCCATTATTTATTTTCATGCTATTATTTTATGTTATGATATTTGTGATAACATGTTTATGTATTATAACATGTCATCTAGGAATGTGCCCACTTATAGTTATTATAACATAACATGCATACACTTGCATATTATTTCATTTTTTATAAAGTTGTTTATAATATGATTTAATACGTGTTAGAATTAATTTAATGAGATTAAATTAATTGGGCTAATTTTATAGGATTTCAATTTATTTATTAATCAACCAAATAATGTGAATTAGTTTTAATAGTTAAAACTTGAAAAAATTCACATTAATTCTAAGTTATCTAATTTTAAATTGGTTAATGTTGGGTGGCTTACATAATTCATAATAAATCTAGATTTTTATAAAATCTGGTAATTTATTTAAGTGTAAATAGGATGGGATTCTATTAACACAAAATATATAACCTAGTAATAAAAATTATTTTTATTTACTAGAATTATGAAACATAGGTTGTTTTAAAAGATAAAACACATCTTTTTAAAATAATGACTGAGAGAAAGTAATATGACAATATAACCTGCAGTCTCCAATATTAGCACAACATCGTGAGATTTATGTAGCGCCTCGCGATGCTTCGATTTCGTCTTCCCTATGGAGGGTGTCCATTTAAATCAATAACAAAGTTGGCTTCCAGGAGATAGGATTTTATAAGGTATTCAATATTTACCTACCCTACAGTGGCAATTTTAAGTTAAGTTGTTAAAATCTAAAATAGTTGGTTACACTCATAAGGATATAATTAATTTGTTAATTATATCTTCACCAAAATAAATGGTTATTAATAAATATAGAAAATATGAGATATTTTGAATATATTTATTAATTGAGAATGTCTCAATTCAATTCGTAAATAATTTGACATGCCCTACGATGGCATTTTATTTATTAAAATTGAATAATCATGGAATTAGTAAAATATTTTATGTGTTTTTCCATATGCACCATGCATCACATTTACTATTCCAAATCATGTATTTATGATGTTTATGCAACCATTTAATTTATGTCATTTTATTTATTTATTACAGCAACAATGTCTAATCTAATCATCGCTATTCTCCTAAATAACAAATTAACCAGAGATAATTTTGTCAAGTGGAAAAGTAACATGAATATTGTACTAATATGCAAAAATTATAAGTTTGTCCTAATAGACGAATGTCCTCCACTGCTTGCTGTCAGTGCCTCTCGTAATGTACGAGAAGCATATGATCATTGGATGGAGGCGAACAACAAGGCTCGCTGCTTCCTTTTTGCTGGCATGTCTAACGTGCTTAGGATGAAGCACGAAAGCATAGAGAATGCTTATGAGATAATGCAGTCTTTGCAAGACATATTTGGAAAACCTTCTGAAAGGGCATCCCATGAAGTCGTTAAGGCTACAATGAATGCCAAAATGAAGGCAGGGGTCTCAGTCAGAGAACATGTTCTCAACATGGTTAACTATCTCCATGAGATCGAGGTAAACGGGGTAGTGATAGATGAAGCCACTTAGGCGGGGATAATTTTAGAAACCCTCTCCCCTGCGTTCCTTTAATTCAAGAGCAACTATTTCATTAACAAGACGAAATATAACATGACTGAGTTCCCTAATAAGCTGCAAACCTTTAAGTCTATTTCAATAGAAAAGTCTAAAGAAGCTGAGGAAAATGTTGCAAAAGCTCACTCCTCTTCTGCTCGAAAGAATAGGAAAAGGAAGAGAACTGAAGGAGGTGGAAGTCTAAGAAAGAAAGGCAACCTAAGAAGAACAAAAACAACAACAACAAAAGGAGCTCAAAGCAAAAGAAGCCCAAAGGAAAATGTTTCCACTACGGAGTATTTGGGCACTAGAAGAGAAAATGTAAAAAGTATCTTCAGGAGCTTAAAGAAAAGAAAAACAATGGTAAATCAGATTTACTCATTTTAGAAGCTTGTTTAGTTTAAGATGCTACTTCACCTTGGATAATTGATTCAGGGGTAACTAACCATGTTTGTTCTTCTTTGCAGATGCTTAGTTCTTTAAGGGAGCTTGCTAAAGGGGAGCAAATGATGAGAGTGGGAATGGGAGATTGTTTCAACAAGAGCAGTGGGAGTTATAAAACTTTATTTTGGAAATAAGTTTTTAATTGTTGACAATGTTTATTACATTCCTAGTTTTCGTAGAAATTTGATTTCTGTTTCTAGGTTGTTTGAACATATGTTTAATATTTCTTTTAACCGTAATTAAGCTAATACTTCTAGAAATGGTTTGGATACACTACTACAAATTGCAAAACTATCGTAAAAACTTCAGTCGTGGTATGACATGGAGTTTTCACGACGGTTTTTTACCGTCATGTAATATAAAAATTGGCGCGGGAAGGGTTGTAATGTAATAATTTTTCACGATGGTTTTTTGATAAACCGTTGTGAAAAATTGGCATTCCATGACGGTTTTTCAAAAAACCGTCATGAAAGATTAAAATTTCCATGACGGTTTCTTAAAAAACTGTCGTGGAATAAAGGCTTCCACGACGGTTTCTTAAAATTTAAAACATTTTACAAAAACTGTCGTGAAAAGTGCACCTTTCACGACAGTTTTTACAAAAACTATCGTGGAAGGTCTTGCACCTTTCACGATGGTTTTTAAAAAAAACCGTCGTGAAAGGCTTTCCACGATAGTTTTTACTAAAAACCGTCATGAAAGGCCCCAAGGTTTAACAATTTTAGTTTCCCACCCAAATTTAACCTTCCTTCGTGAAAGATTAAATTTTGGCGGGCTCCTAAAAATTTTAAATATATAAAACCTTCTACTATGGTTTTTTTAAAAGCCTTTGATTCCACGACGGTTTTTTAAGAAACCGTAGTGGAATGCCAATTTTCATGACGGTTTTTTAAAAAACTGTGGTGAAAAATTTGTATTCCCCTAAAAAAAATCTCCAAACATGTGGTGGGTATTACAATAATACTTAGGCATCACAAACACATAAAAAGTAACATATTCTCACACCAAAATGCTAAATGTTGTTCAAAGTTCTTTCAAACACCAAATACAAGTAACATATACTAAATGGCAAAAACCAAATTAATATAACTAATATTAAAACTAAAACTAAAGGTAAATAACACTAAAATAACCAAATAATGCTAAGTTTAGAACTAACAATAATACTAAAACTAAAAGTAATGGTTTGAAATTTACCAAAGGCGATGGAGTTGGTGGAACGACAAAGGACGAGTCGAACGATGGTGGAGTCGATAGAATGTCAAGGGATGAGGATGAACGGTGACGAATGGCATCGGGTTTGTTAGGTAGGTCATGAAGATAGTGATAGAGAAATGTCAAAATCGGTGGAATGCCGTGGAGGTTGGGTTCGTCAGTGACTAGGTCGTGGGAGAAGAGTTAGAGAGAGAAAGGGGTTTGAGAGTTAGTGGGTTTGAGTTAGAGAAATTTTGAATAAATAGGGAAAGCCATGTCATTGGCGCAAGATTAAATTTTGGAGGGATACTAAAAATTTTAAACATGCGAGACATTTCACGATGGTTTTTACTAAAAAACCGTCGTGAAAGATCCCAAGGTTTGAAATTTTTAGTATCCCGCCCAAATTTAACCTTCGTGAAAGATTAATTTTTGGCGGGCTACTAAAAATTTCAAATATGCAAAACCTTCCACAACGGTTTTTATAAAAACCATCGTGAAAGGTTAAATTGG